>CM056553.1:5660848-5930848 GCA_029721515.1 Synanceia verrucosa
TAAAGTGATTGATTGCCAACATTTGGAGGGGGTATGGCTCAGTGGGTAGAGTGGCCGTCTTGTAACCAGAGGGTTACCGGTTCGGCCTGGAGCGCTTATGTCGTATGTCAAGGTGTCCCTGAGCAAGACACCGAACCCCTAACTGCTCCTGGTTGTGGTTATCGCCTTGCATGGCAGCTTCCGCCATCAGTGTGTGAATGTGTGTGTGAATGGGTCAATGTGATGTATACTGTAAAGTGCTTTGGCTATCGTTGTAGGTATAGTAAAGCGCTATATAAATACAGACAATTTACCATTTAAACAAATTGAAATCCAATCAGAATACTATCGATAATATATGTTTTATTTAGCCAAATAGCAGCAACACACAAGTAGAAGAGCAACCTAATTCATTTTTGATTAAGTGTGACTGTCAGTTATTAGCATGTTTTATACAGGGGTTGGACAATGAAAATGAAACGCCTTGTTTTAGATTACAATACTTCATTAGTATGGTGTAGGGCCTCCTTTTGGGGCCAATACAGCATCAATTCGTCTTGGGAATGACAGATACAAGTCCTGCACAGTGGCCAGAGGGATTTTGAGCCATTCTTCTTGCAGAATAGCGTTGCGCTTCTCTGGGGCTTCTCCACACCGTAATTCTCCCAAATGTGGGAAATACAGTCAAGGTGGACTCATCAGAGAACAATACGTGTTTCACATTGTCCTAAGCCCAAGATTTTCGCTGCTGGCACCATCGTAACCGACGTTTGGCATTGGCACGAGTGACCAAAGGTTTGGCTATAGCAGCCCGGCCGTGGATGTTGACCCTGTGGAGCTCCAGACGGACAGTTTTTACTCTGCTAATTGAACCTTCACACTCTGCTCTTACTGGTGCAATCAATCAAGTTTGGTGACCAGGCTGGTCAAATTTAGCCATGGGTGAACATAAAAAATACAAAATGTAGTTAATGCAGCAGACACACAATTTGGCTTTTTTGATTGTGGATTTCGTTGCACATACTCTGTGAAATCTCTTGCAGATTTGAATTAAACTGCATCAGAAACAGTTCAGGAGTATCTTGGTGGCTTTGAGGTCAAAGATGAATCCCATGTAATGACATCATCATGGGTTGGAGTCCAACCAGTGAAGCAATGCCTACAAACATGAAGGTGTATCAGCAGTGCTGAACAAGCAGCCTGGTACTCACTGTTTCTGTGTATGCAGCATTCATCGCTGAGCTTCACAAAGCACTCTCATTGTATTCGTTAAAATTTAATTGAGCAAACACAAGTGCTTTTCCTCATCGACGCGTGGCTGTTTTTGGCATCACGCATGACTCATGCCTTATGTGAAACTCACTTTGATTGGCACCTGGAGTCACAGTTTCCAAACACATTTTATTATATTTCCTGTGTTGAGGGCCGAGCTAAGAGTTTCATCAGGGCCATTATCAAAAATTGTGTTGCTGAATTAGCATCGTTGCGTCAGGACTTACTTCCCCCCACTGAAGCAGCTCTGATGCTTTCCTAAGGGAAATGAGGAAATATACAATAGACAGTTCGACAAAGGAGACCACTGAATTCAATACTCCACTCTGCCACTGATAACATCTTAATATGTATTTGTTGTATTGCAATGAGCAGACAGCAGACGTCTGATGCTGAACCATTATCTGTAATTGACCCTCATTGATTACGTCACCACGGTCACTAACAATAACAACTGTCTTATTATGACCCAAATATGTGGCCTAAGTCAAGAGGCATTCCTTTGAGAGTGTATAACAGACATATCGAGGATGGTTGTGTTGTTACCCCTCTGGAAAAAAATATGTCTCATGATGCATGTTGATTGTTTGAACTGACTTCTTGCTGGCTATGACACCATGAATCAAAATTGTATGGAAATGTGTAGATTATTACCAGTATTGGTATAATTGGTCAGAGTTGTAGTGCTGTGGTCAGGTCTACTGACTGCTTACAAGCTCCTGTATTCTGGAGGAAAATACAAAAAATTAGAAACACAAACACTGATTTATTATATGATCGTTATCCTCACATTGCCTTCTTTCTCATTTGTGAGCTAAAAAAATCATCCAAGTAACTTAAACTATGCAGTGATCAGGGTTTCCAGATCCCATCTCCCACAGCCTGAGGGCTGTACAGGCAGACTCTTCACAGACCATCTCCCTTCACCGCAACACTATCTATCTTTTATCCATGCCACATTATGAACGTACACTGCCAGCCTTCCACCGAGGACTGCAATATGTTGTTTCTTGACTGCGCTCGTGTCGTAACTGTACTAAGAGCAGCTCTTTTAAGGAAACTGTTCAGCTGTAACTCTTATACAGAATAACCCACATTAAGGGCACCACTGTATTTCACAAAAGGTCACAGACATTACAGGTGATCAGGGAAAAAATACTCAAAGTGCTTTTTCATCATGCACAACAAGAATGTGTTAATAAAAAATGGGGATTTGATTCATATTTCTATCCGTTTGGGGTGGAATTTTGCGTATGATGGCGTTAGGGAGGGAAGTAGCGTCTCTTGATTGAAATCCTTTTACATTTTGTGTTTATTTGTATCAATCCTTAGTGTCGGGAAGGAAGAATCACAAAGTTTTGTCACATAAGAAAAGAGGAAAAACTGGAGCTCAATATTTCTGTGTGATGTAGCCATTCTTATTTTTCATTTTGGAATTGTAAAGACATGTTTTTTCTTTAAACCTGAATGATATACTGTATAGACTATATCCTTAGCTCGCTTCATAATTCATGTTACTAATAGCTTCATTATGCAATATTTCCAATAATGAAAATGAGAGTTGCTATGGGCAATATTCCAGAGGTCCAGACAGGCCAAATGTAATACTCATAGATGCATTTGAAATGGAAGTTACTGTCAAAGATCACTACCAATTCTAAAAAGGAATATCCTTTAATATTGGAAAAGCAGAATGTATTTATAATTATCTGGCAGAGGCCATGTTCTTGTGCTTTGAGGAACAAGAAGCCTGAGGTCCACCTATTGTCATTTGAGGCTCTTTGTTTGCGATATTAATGTACTAGTCAGGAGTCCCTGTCTTTAAATGACTCTAAGCCAGTAAACTTCTTTAGGATCCAGCCATTTAATGTTATCAATTCTGCGAAAAACTGCAGCATTTAAATGCACCTGATACCACTTGTCATGATTAGATTTAGTTCCTTGTTCTTGACATGATAGCAGGTGTCCTTAGAAAAGAAGTACCAGTAGGATTATGTACACACATACTTGTAGATGCACAGCTGATATGCAGAAAGCAGCTGCATATCTACCTTTAATGATGATGTTCTTATAAAGCTGTAGTTGGGCCAGCGTGTTTTTAGAGCATGTTCATGCACAGTATTGGGAATTAATTACCAGTAACACCATTACTAACGTTGTTACTTTTGACAATATGGTGCATTTGTCCGTTACTCAGTAAATGAGTTCCTGATTGACGAATTCAGATTGCTTTCATTCATGATCTCAGATGGCACTAGGGATGGGGGGGGACATGTCCCCTCAGATTCATAGAGACACCGATCCATCCCCCCACTTTCCCAGCATAAGGAGACAAAAATCGCCGGTAGAACATATCATTTATGTGTACAGGAATGTCAGAATTTCCAAGCTTCAAGTCAGAATTTAAAACAGAACCCCCTTGAAGTTGGATCTCCAACTTGGAAAGTCAGATTAATCAAACAGACATAGAATTCATGCTGGCTGCTACTGACGTAAACAGTAGCTACATGTTTTGTTATACGTCTGTAAGGCTGGAAGAGCTGGGAGCACTAAACTTTGAGGTTACATTGATTAGAGCTCCGAGTTCCGACTTCCAGTGGCAAACTCTCACTCCCCAGGGTCCTAAAGAGTAACTAAATAGGTCCTTTGACCAGTAATGTGTTTATTTTGATCTAAGCAATCAACAAAGTAATTGAGTTACTTTTTGAATGAAGTAACTAGTAACTGTAACTAGTTACTATTTTTAGCACAACTAGCACAACACTTCATGCATGTGATCGAGCTCGACTGGCTTTCCGACATCCACCGCTCTCTAATGTTACCTTTATTGCTAAAAATGCTCATCATTTTGCTACTAAATGCTACTATTTTTTTTTCCTCAGCTTTTTTCCAGATTTAATTATTAACTGGGGCAATAAAATGACTTTTGAGTATTTTATAGGTTTAGGGTTAGGGTTGAATTGAAATATTTTATTTTCATTTTTTTCAGCTTCTTCTGAAGCACCTTACTACATATTTTCCCTGGGATGCCATGCCTTAATGCCAACATTGTGGAAATCATATTTGTAGTGGAAGAATGATTCTGTTCTTTTGGGCTAAATTATTAACACACAACTACAATGGGTATTTTTAGTTGGGACCACTTTACAATATTAATACCATTAACCATACCTGCCCATCAGTTTGAAAACTGTGGACCTTTAATTGAATACAGGAAGTGCAGCATTAAGCAGATTTGCCAACAAAGCCACAATGACTCCAGCTGTGCTGTGAGGATGCCAAAGGCCGTTAAGATCTGAATCAGTCTTACAACGCTCTGCCTTCAGCATGCAGAAAATAATAAATAATAAAACAGCAGTATTTTCACTTTAATGCCCTCACACTAACTGTGTTTTAAACATACCAGATGATCTTTGATTGTGATATATATTTATTAATGTACTATACGTCACTATAATACCATAATTATCGCTCAATGGAGGCATTAATGTTATTAATTTCCTGTTTGCTGAATGGGACTTTAAAACTATCAAATAAGAGATATTCCCCCATAGTTTTATTAAATTTAATAAAAAACTAATTTATTTTGTGCTATTATGTCTGTGATGGCCATAAGAATGATGGAAAACATGCCTTGTACTTTTTTCAATTTCACCAATTAAATAATGCATTAGAGTGATTTCCATGTGAAGTGGGAGGAGGGCATGTGCTGGACTCCACTGATGTGTCTCTTTCTGAACCTCAGTTCCATGTGAGAGCCTCTCTTTCCTAAACACTGCGGGCAATCATTGGTCATTCAACTGTATAATGAGAGGTGATTGCAAAGTATAACAGGGATCTATGCAAAAGAAGCAAATGTCATACCTTTCCCACAGGCTTGTTGATGCTGGATTTCATATTCAGAGACATGTTAGATGGTAAAGATGGTGTTGGCAGTTGGCTACCGTAGATGTGCATTATTGTGTCACTCCCAGGCCCCGCCTACTTTCTGAGCTCATCAACTCTAGTCTGCTTACAAATAACTCCTTTATGCCCTGAGCCTTTGTGTTTCAAAAATACATGTCTCAAAAAGTACTAAAACTATTATGCATTCAACATTGTGTCCCATTTGTAATGGCTGTTTATGGGGAAATGGCTTTCTTGGATTTTTTTTCAAGGTCGTACTCCAGTTGACTACTGGGGCACACGTGATGACACGTGATCTAATCAATACTTGTCATATTTTCCCGCTTGGTTCACTGGCCCTTTTGTGTACTATTGTGATGCATCATGTTGCAAAAAAAATGTCAGTGGTGTGGTTTATTCTAGTGTGTATACTCCAACCCCATTTTAGCCTCATGAAAAGAAATGTTACTGGTCCTCCCTTAGTGGAACATTTCGACACTGTTTAATGTAAAACTATATAATTTTAGTGTTATTTTGACTAAAATTCCAATATTTGTGAAAAGAATAACATGACAGTTACTTGGTAGAGGAAGCACTGAATGAATAAATACAGTTTTCTTCAGAAATATGAGCTAATATGGAGAGAAAAGTGAGCTAGCTTATAAACAATGGACAAAGCTAGGAATAGCTAACAGGTTAATGTTCCAGAACTTTCCATCACATGAACCACTAACAGACCCACCTTGTCTGTGAAAGAACTGGGTGTCAAACTGTCGATCATTCACTTCTTTCTCCTGTCTGAACTTATTTTACTTTTCTTTTTTTTACTTCCTGACTTTTGAGACATCCTGTCGTCTCCGCCTCCACTAGCTAAGTCGCTATCTGTTAGCGCTCTGCAGGCTGTCTGATGGAGCAGGTGGACTGAACCATTTTACTAAATAGAGGGGAAGAGAGCATTGAGAAATGTTTCCAACACAAATAAACTTAATGTTACCAATACATTGTAATTAAAATATATGTGTAAATGTCAGTTTATTACTGATTGTCATATTATTTTATTAGTATTATAATTGTATTAGGGGCCTCTCTGGGCTCCTGACAATCATGGACCCCTAGAGTCCATGCTGATACATATCTTTGCACATTTATAGTGGTTATATGATAATTCAGGACATTTTCTAGTGGGTATAGTGCGTATAACTGCGTATCACGTAGACTACACCACTGGTTAATGTTGTTACATTAACACTGTTAAATGGTGCCGGTTAGGTTTAGGCAGCAAAGCTAAAAAGGTACACTTAGATGGTAACTGAAGCTACAAATGTAATCTCTAGGACTCATATAACAGTGAAAATCACTGAATTTTGGTTTCACGCGAGAGACAAATGTTGGTCTGCTGAGTAACTACCACCACTCTCCCCTTCAGCAGACATTCACCTAAACACATGCTGCTATCAGCTTTAAAATCACTTCCTATGTTAGAAGCATCTGTGGCCAGACCACCACATACCATGATGGAGTCATAATAATCCACATTTTGAGCATATTGCATTGCTCGAATATAGAGAGATATGGACAGAGACTGAGAGGAGAAGTGTAATGCCGAGATAAATTTAAATGCCAGGCTTGATCAGGAATAAAGCGGTGGGTGGGGGTTGGTGTGGGTTTTCATTTAGAAACAGATAACTGCTGAGGAGCACCTGTCGTCACAATCTGTCCACCTCCACAGTGTTGCTCTGTGAGTCTGCACAGACAACGGCGGCTTCAAACCTGCAGTTGTGCTATTCGCTTAAAGAGAAGTGTTTGATGTAGATGTATATCGCTGCTTTTCTGTGTCTCATTGTGACTGCAGTTCCCTCTCACACACACGACATCTCACTCTCCGTCCATGGGTCTTGTCAAGAAAATGTATGATTACAGATAATACTGAGTATGTATTATTATTATTATTATTATTATTATTGTTGTCTTGACTATTATTATTGTTGTTTTGACTATTCTCATTGGTTTTGTTTGTTTTTTAGTTTACTCTCTTGTTTTACTGGCATGTTCAAAATAAAGCATTCATTCATTCATTCATTCATTTTGGATTGACCTTAATATTTTTTTGAAGTCCAAAATTGATTCCTTATTTCAATTAAATATTCAACATGTACTATTTGATTCGTCAGAAAATGGGAAATTAAGCCTAGAAAAAATGTCTATAACCAACCTTATCATAATTAGAACTAAATTCCATATTCACTGTTCCAAATATTATTGTCTTTAGTTATATTAATATTATATTTAAAAAACATCTGAAAAAGCTTAAATCCCGAAACGTACAAAACAAGACATTTGTGTGAAAAATACAACATTATCTGAACTTTACTCAACCTCGAGCCCTTCTGTTTTGTTTTTGGTTATTTGTTATATTTCTGTTTTGTAAGTTCTATAAGAACACTTTATCCTGAACATTTCTGTACTTTTTTCTAGATATTTTGTCAATAAAAAAGGGAAAAATCTAAACAAAAATCTCACTCTCCGTCTTTCTCTCTGAAGCCTCTATAGACACTCTATTGTTATTTAGCCTATGGCCGTGTTTTGTCTCAATATTTCTTCATAATCAATGGGCTGGCACTTTGAAGGACATGGTCACGTTACACTCAGTCATCCATCCCTCCTTTTTTATGCCTGTGTTACCCTGTGCATGTGTGTCTTCTGCATTGTCTCTGAGAAATGTTGATGGATGAAGTTGATCTGGAGCAATGAGTGTAAACATAATGTTGATGGGCGTGGCCCCTGGGTCTCTTGTTTAATATGTCCTGACACCTTGGCATGTGCTTTATGGATCAGGGGCCAAACAGATGAAGGCTGCAGGCACGGAAAGCCTTATTATAGCCTGACAGATGAGGGAAGAAGTTGAGATCCATCACCCTCTGGGGATCTGTGTGTGCTTGTGGATTTAGAGAGGGTGGTGTGTGAGGGGGACATCATTGGCAAACAGAATCTACTGAGAGCCAGGCATCACACAAGGCGGGGCTGGTTTTCCATCTAGACTGCCTTGACTATACAATGTGTGGGTGTTTGTATGCTTGTCACTGAGAGGCTTCAAAGCTGAACCCTCTGGCCAGCTCACAGGTGTTTCAGTATTATCTGTGTGGACTGGACATGAATTTGGATTGGTGGAAATGTGTGTTATTAGAGAAAATTAGGAATTAAATCAAAATAAAAACAACAAACAATCAAAAAAACGATTTCTGCTTACATTATTTTGTCCCGGAAAAAAAAAAATTATATGAACAGGTAAATCACTCAGTGGATTTTTTTGGTGTTGATCATCTTCACCAAATGGTTCAAAATAGCTGTTTGTTGCCTCCATAGTGGTCACAAATGTATGTTTTAATAATTAATTATGTAACATTATTAGCTGAGACTACAACTGGACCTCATTAATAACAATAGACAAGTAGAAACAGAATGAAGAAGAGGCATATTGTGTCTTTAAAAAAGTACAACATATTTTATTGTAACCCTTCATGGTTAAATCCCTGCACTTACTAGCTGATGTGTGTATTTGTTGCACTGATTACAAAACAATCTTACATAATTATGAATCGTTTCACATTAGCAGATTAATTTAAATGTAGTTCAGCTTTTGAGTTTATACTGAAAAGAGTGACTTCCATACGATCCTGTGGATTTAGTCTGCTTTAAACACCACAAATGGAGCACTAATGGTTGGAGCAGGTGAACTGGGACCCAGCACTTTTTCCAGGCGGTCACGGTGCAGTTGTTTGGGCGACACCAGAGTTCACTCGATTGCCCAAATGAAGCAGACCAAACAGGCACACCCAGCACAGTGTCTATGAACAGAGCCAAACAAGTCAGGTGTGAAGGCAATGCACATTTGTTCCTCGAGCCAAAGTCATTCATTCGAAAGCTGAAGCCAAGAAAGTTCCTGCATGTCGAAAACTAATTTTTGATCTTCCACTCATAGTCACCAAACTTAGAGTGACTCTGAAGCTTTCAACAGAATGTAACGGTTATGTCAGCGGCGTGATAGGTGGATGCTACGTCTATGAAAAAGGTCACAGCAATGCTGGTCTGTCCTCTGCTTTTCTTCAGCTTCACAGACAAGAAACTGATGTAATCTGATCACATACTGATCAAGGTCTGTCCCAGCTTGATATCACAGCTGGGGTTTGCTCCACCGCGCAGCACTGATCATGCTGAACAGGATCACAGAGCAACTATTAATAATGCACGACTGCAGGATGTGCCAGGATTCATATACAGCTAGTGATCACCAAAATTGCAAAAGCTAGCAGGTCACACTCATGTGCGGTTGTGTTCGAGCTTGCACCAACCCTTTGACAAAGACAAGAAAACAACACAACACCTTATCAGGATATTACCACTGGCTATCCAAACACTGACAGTGTCAAAAACTCTGTTGAGTTGCAGCATTTCCAACACATGGGCAGATAAATAACTTTATCAAGATTGCAGCCACCAATGTGGCCTTGGCTCCAGCAGCAGCTGGCCATGGCCAACCTAACTTGGCAAGGAATGAATGCAGCTCCAGCCAAGAAAAACAATGCTGTGACTTGTCCCGGATGGGAATCATCCTGTTGAACAGTGCCAAGATCATGTCCCCGTCCCTCTATATCCATGGGTATTTTCCTCCCACCCAGAAAGAATGTCTTCTCACTTCCTGTGGTTTCAGGGGGGATTGTGTGAATATCCACCTGCATTACACCCCTTTAAAAAATCTATGCTGACAGGTGAGAAAAAGTGGTTCCCTACGGCCAACAGTTGTAACTGGTTATGACTAAATAAAGGAAAAAGAGAGTGAATTCAAAAGCTCGACAACTAATGTGCCAGTCTACCAGCTGCTGTACATACTGTATGTTGGTATGGTGACACCCATACATTTCCATTCTCAACAAGATCAGCAGATTATTATCAGGAAATACTTATGGCCTCTTGGACAGCAAAGGAAGGAGACTCCCAAAAGATGGAAATTTAACCCCTTATTGTCGTGTATTTGCATCCTACCACTTTGATCCAAATTGCAGCCAAGATATGTGTCTCTGATGCCGATATTCAACATGTACCTAGGAACCTTTTGCAAGCACTGGTTTCTATGTGGACTGGTCAGAGTGAGACTTACGGTTATGTAGATTTAGGGATTACGGTTAGGTTACCTAAATTTATATTTATGCTGTACTATAGTGCTATATGTCTGTTATGTGCTATAGAGAAATGAGAAATCTGCTTAATTTAGCATCAATTTGAAAAAAAAAACATGAATAAGTAATTTTGTTATATAATTGTAAAGAATTTCAGGCGTCAAGGGGTTCACATCTTTATCAGCCGATCAAAGGTTGAGTCAGAATAAAAGTTTTTACAGATACTTTGTTAACATCAATTGTGACTTTCATCCTCGTAAGTTATTATTGTTTAATGTAGACATCCAAAACACATTTCAGACATCTGAAATTTTGTTATTGATGTCTAAAATACATTTTCATAGGGCTTTGAGGGTTAGAGTCTGACAAAGGGAAGATAGAAATAAAAACATACAGAATATGAAATACACCCCAATTATCTGAGAAAATATCTGCTTATACTTAGAACATTTTGAGAAATGAACATCCTCTAAACTTTTATTTTCTTTCATATTAGCATCCCATAATGCCCACCATAACACTACCATGTTACACAGATGTCCTGCTGAGTTCCACTGGGTGTCATAGAAAGATTAATCCAGCTGGGAAATTCCAGGTGGTTAGTAGCAGAATGTTGCTGGAAGGGTTGTTTTTCATCCTATGACAAGCAATGTATGAGTTTTTTTTTTCTTTTCTGCAGGTCTCTGAGAACCCATTCAGAGTATTTTACTTTAATGCTGTTTTGTCTGTCTTCTCTCTTGTCTCTGCAGGTTTCTGCAAACCAAGGATACGCTTAATGTGGATATTTCTAAACTGAAAGTATATTTCATATAAATAGTGTATTATGCTGGTAGAAATGCACAGAGCCAAGTGATTAGCATTGTGAGGCAATTAGGTTTGGGCAACAGAATGATTTGCGTAAGGTTAGAAAAAACAATCATGTGTTAGAATAATGGTTTGTGGTAATTAATCGAAGTATTAAGGGTGTAACTGCATATGAATTCATCCCGTTCTGTCACGTTATGGGCTTCATGGTGCAAGCAGTCACATGACGAATAACAAAAAATAATAACAACAATAGCAAAAACATTGCCGAAGCAATCCTCATAGCATATGCGCCCATATGCTGTGGTAGAGGAGCAGGCTTCAAGTATTTATTGAAAGTGCTGTGCTTCCAGTAGAGGACTTTCTCCCTTACTAGTTGTCATCCTATGTAACTTTCAATAATCACTTGATATGCATCACTTGCACTTCCTGTTGCTCGTTGTATGATGTTGCTTACTCTAACCTACAATAATGAACACTATATGAACAATGAATAACTTTGACATTCAACATGTTTGTGGTGTGTAGAATTGCCAACATTATATCCTGCGACTGGGTTGGAGCTGAGCCCATTAATTTTAAGTCTTCATTAGTTTTCATTTTGACATTTTATCTCTGCTGGACTGGTTAGTATAATGTATATCACTCTATGTAAGATAATATGGTATTATTTAAGAGTGCAATTATTTCATATAAAACCACAGAATGCAACTTCCCATAATCGGTATACCACTATCATTCAAAATCAGAATTTTCTTTTTCAATCTTTGCCCGATTTAGTCTGAGTTGAGTCCAGTTCATTGAACACTGTATTTGTTAAAGCGTAGTGAAGAAGTATTCCCAGCAAAATTAGAAAAGAATTATGTCAAATTGCTTCATCTGCGAACATCCAGCTGGTGGTATGTTCTATGAGAATATATCTGGTTGCATGCAGGCTTCCCCCTGAATGATTTAGATCCTCCTGAAGGAAAATCAATGAGCCTCCTCCAGAGGAGGTGTTTATGAGGGTGAAAACAGAGATGAGATCCCTGTGAGGAGACTGTATATCTGGTCGTCCATCCATGGAAACAGTGTCACCTCCCCTGCCAAGTGTTGGCCTTCTGTTCCACCTTGGCTCTTACAGCAAAACCAGCCCATATGTCCCATATGTAGCTCTCCTGGGACCATCACACTTCCACCTGGGCTCATGGGCATAAGGAGCCCTCCTATGTTGGCTCCTGTCTTGGAGAGACTTTTATCTCTTTTCAGGAATTCTCCATTTACTGAAATTATGTACAAATACAATAAATGCTAGGATGACTGCCAGTGGTTTGCACCCAAACCATTAATACTTCACCATTTAGCCATGTTCATCATACTGACAAGCTATTTTGAGAAGACACATGGATCCATTTCACTGCTCCACTTTCTGTTGACTCTGACCTCAAACACCATGCCTAGCACCTTATCATAAACCTAATGGTGATCTTGACTCAGAACCAGCCTTTCGAAGCAGTGAGTAATGGCCAGCAGCATGTCCTCACCCTGACGGTCTAAAACTCATAATGGTCCCCACAAAGATACAAATACCAGAATGAGCACACACACATAAACATCCCATCCCAATCCCTCACGCTCACTCTCCAGCACACTCAGCTGCCGATCAACAGCAGTATGAGCCTCTGCTCATGCATAGCTGAAAGGCAGTTAGCTCATGTGAACAGCATTGCAATCTACATATAGGCTACATAAATCAGGGCAAAGCCAGTGTGATGAAAGATTTAATCTTGGTGGTCTTCGGTGGACATAGAAGATCCATCTTCTGAGATGAGGGGTTCATTTCCCGTAACACTCCTGACAATACCGGCTCCATCAGCAGTCGAAGGCAGATGGTGTCTGTCTGAAAGTGAAATCTTTCCTTTAAAAAGCAAATGAGTCCTGTTTCTAAACGCTCACTGAAGCTAAAGCCTCAAATCTCTGCTCACCATTTCATTCATTTCTCACCAAATTTGAAATTTGCTGCTCACCATCAGCAGAAATCAATGGTTTTGAATAAAGGTGGACTGGAAATTGAAAGGGATTGACTTTTAAAGCTCAAGCCTGTTTTGCACAGATGGCAATTCACTGTGACACGCCCCAAACAGCTGCTGCATAATTTGTCCTTCGTCAGATGAGCTGCAATGTTGTTTACCAGTTTCATTTCACAGTCATCATTATTTTGAAGCTGCCTTCATATATCATTTATGGAGCATCAACTCTTGGTGGCTTTTTGCTGAACTGGGAACCTGATTTGACTGTTGCAGTTTTTTGTTCCTTTTGTTTTGGATATTTTCAGAGGTCATGCCTCAATGATGAAAGCTATATACATGCAAATACCCAAAATATGTTATAATGGATTTTCATCAACACAATTATTACACTAAAGAACAGGATTTTTTTTAATCAGTGAATAATGAGGATGATATTTTAGTTACATTTAAAGAAGACCACAGAAACTGTGAATCAATTTATTAATTCTTTGAGTGCCATTAACATGTTTGTACGTCATTTAAACTCCAACGCTGGAGTGCAATTGACGTATGTCAAACTGTTTTTGCAACAGGCACAAGAGAATGCTCTCACACAGCCTGTGAGTAATGTTGGGGCTTCTGGGATTTGTAGTCTGGACATAAAAAGACAGTATACGCCACAGAGATCAAAGCAGGAAGTGGAGACGATCGAGATTAGAGAGCAAAACAGAATCTGGACAAAAAGTTGTGATTTTTGTGAAAGTGGCCTCTACTCTACCTCTGATAAAACAAAAACAAACATTTTCTTTCATGATGAAATAGAGAGTCTCTTCTTTCATTTGAGCTGTTCGCTGTTTTCAGAGACATAGTACAAAATATTCTGTGGCTCTTGAAATATGACTCAAAATGACAAAAATCACTGGTACAAGGTACTTTCTGTTTTATAAAATGGCTGGCACTCAATGAGTTCATGAGATCATATTAAAAATCTACTCGATCATCTCACTCATTTAAAGATTTTTAATTGCTTAGTGGAGAAGCTCTCTCATTGGCTCCTTAGGTTGGCTGATTCAACAATACCCAAGAGAAAAATAGACTGTATATTTGGTAGAAGAGAGTTTAGCCACTTTAGCTTTTGTACATGATGATGACTGGTTATTCATCATAACACTTACACGGATTAAATTTTATTTTATGGAATGAAGGTCTGAGAAATATAATTCCAATGTGATTTTTATTTTTGCTTGAAAACACAGCTTTGTGGGACTTATGGATGCTCATATGGATTGGTGGATTTCTCATGCTAGCTGCTGGTCGTAGATATAGGACTGACACAGGAATAAAACCTATTGTCTAGTTCATAAAAGGTTGTCCCCTGGGCTGGGTAAAAGAGAACATCCAGTGTGCATATCCATAATGTGCTTTTCTCTAAGCTGAACTGTATCTGTCTCTTGAGATCTCACAGCAGCGTCCAGGGATGGTCTCCCTCTGTACATCCATATATTCTACCATGTTATGAGACAGATCATTAGTTTATTGCTCAGCCAGCAAGTGTGAACAATGTATAGAAATTGTAAAGGGAGAGGGAAACATTTTCCACAATAAATTGTGATAAAAAAAGATACAAGTGTTTGTTTCAGACTGTCATTTTTGTTTGTTTGAGCTCCCGACTTGACTCACTCCTTGTCTAGGAGGAGAAATAAAGATGGATCTGATGCAGACATCTGATTGATTGCAGCATGTATATTACTTAACCTGTCACACCACTGAGGAAACTCATAAATTACACAAATGTGATCACAGTGCAAATCTTCCCTTTGCTTTATTTTGAATGTCACCGCTATTAAACAGAGCTGCTGCGTCTGCTAAGTTGCATCTGTGACATTTGCAGAATAAATGCCACCTCAAAGCAGCTCGCACACCTTCGACGTGCTCGAAGCGATAGGAAAATAGGAAAAAAAAAAAACAACAGAACAACAGCTTGCCATGGTCCGTTACCATGGAAATGCATTCAGCCTCGTTCAAGAGAGAAGCTCTCGGTTTGTTCTGAATCACCCCTCGCTGACAGTCCATCCCGAATCGGACATGTTTATATTTATACCCGCTTCACAGATAAAACACAACAGCTGTTTGTTTTATTCTCATGGGTGACTCAAAATGGTGGTATGCATGGAAAAAGAAGCCCCCTTCCCCCCGTGTTGCACGCCAACGTGCAGCTACAGGGATGATACGCTGTACTGGAACATGAGAAAACCAGCTAACACTGTTGCCATGACAACGCGGCCAGAGGATAACTGTTTTACAGCGTATGACACCACCCACCACCTTGGCTGCTTCAGGAATATGTTGCTCTTCTCTCCTCTGTATGGCAGTGGTGAGATGCTCTGGTCGTCACTCAGGGTTTGTGATCACTCAGTGAGGGAGACAACCATCCCCCCATAATTAGAGCTATAGACAAATAAAAAGAGAAAACAACTGAGGAAGCATTGTTGGATGTGCATACTACAAGCAGAAATCAATCAGAAATGTTGCTCATCTCTTTATCCTCTCTGTTTGTCTTTAAAACCACTTTAAGGCTAAATTAATTAATGTGGGTACCATTTATGATTTCAATATATTATCAGAGAAATTACCTCTAGATGAAGAAGGAAGCAATTTTAATATCACCAGCACAGTGTTTATTTCCTTGTAAACAGTTTTCATGCAGAAATTTGTTTCAAACAGAGTGGAGACAGCAGTGCAGGGTCTAAATTATTCTTTGTCTTATTAATATTATAAGGGTGTAAGTCTTACTGAGTTTGTTTTAGATTGTGTCTAATTATGTTTACAGAACACTGTTTTGTCTCTTGTCTTTTTTTTCTTGACTTTGAAGTTATGTGTTATATTGAATTCAGATGTTCTTCTCATTGAGGATAATTGTTGGTTTCTGTTCTTGTGTTACTTCTTAATTTACATACACTATATTGCCAAAAGTATTCGCTCACCCATCCAAATAATCAGAATCAGGTGTTCCAATCACTTCCATGACCACAGGTGTATAAAATCAAGCACCTAGGCATGCAGACTGCTTTTACAAACATTTGTGAAAGAATGGGTTGCTCTCAGGAGCTCAGTGAATTCCAGCGTGGAACTGTGATAGGATGCCACCTGTGCAACAAATCCAGTCGTCAAAATTTCCTCACTCCTAAATATTCCACAGTCAACTGTCAGCTGTATTATAAGAACGTGGAAGTGTTTGGGAACGACAGCAACTCAGTCACGAAGTGGTAGACCACGTAAACTGATGGAGCGGGGTCAGTGGATGATGAGGCGCATAGTGCGAAGATGTCACCAACTTTGTGCAGAGTAAATCACTACAGACCTCCAAACTTCATGTGGCCTTCAGATTAGCTCAAGAACAGTACACAGAGAGCTTCATGGAATGGGTTTCCATGGCCGAGCAGCTGCATCCAAGCCATATTTCACCAAGACAGACGCGTTTCTCTGCAGTGATGAATCACACTTCTCCATCTGGTAATCTGATGGACGAGTCTGGGTTTGGCGGTTGCCAGGAGAACGATACTTGTTGGACTGCATTGTTTCAAGTGTAAAGTTTGGTGGAGGGGGGATTATGGTGTGGGCTTGTTTTTCAGGAGCTGGACTTGGCCCCTTAGTTCCAGTGAAAGGAACTCTGAATGTTTCAGCAATTTTGGACAATTCCATGCTCCCAACTTTGTGGGAACAGTTTGGAGCTGGCCCCTTCCTCTTCCAACATGACTGTGCACCAGTGCACAAAGCAAGGTCCATAAAGACATGGATGACAGAGTCTGGTGTGGATGAACTTGACTGGCCTGCACAGAGTCCTGACCTCAACCTGATAGAACACCATCCATCATCTACCGCTTATCCTCATAGGGTTGCGGGGGGGCTGGAGCCTATCCCAGCTGTCTTAGGGCGGAAGGCAGGGTACACCCCTGGACAAGTCGCCACCTCATCCTCATCAGACAACCATTCACACTCACACTCACATTCACATTCACGGTCAATTTAAATTAGCCAATTAACCTGGGAGGATGGTGGGAGGAAGCCGGAGTACCCGGAGAGAACCCACGCAGACGGGGAGAACACGCAAACTCCACACAGAAAGGTCCCGGGCCCGGGATTCGAACCCGGTACCTTCTTGCTGTGAGGCGACAGTGCTAACCACTACACCACCGCCCCTGATAGAACACCTTTGGGATGAATTAGAGCAGAGACTGAGAGCCAGGCCTTCTCGTCCAACATCAGTGTGTGACCTCACAAATACGCTTCTGGAAGAATGGTCAAAAATTCCCATAAACACACTCCTAAACCTTGTGGACAGCCTTCCCAGAAGAGTTGAAGCTGTTATAGCTGCAAAGGGTGGACCAACGTCATTCTGGCAATATAGTGTATGTGAATGTGTTACCTTGTTATCTAATTTGACCCCCTGCTGACGCAGTGACTAATGGTAATCTGAAATAAAGAAATATGAAATACATAATTAACAATCGCTGTTAAATAAGGTGTAAGAGTTTCTGGGTATATTTTCTGTATTAAGGATAGATTTCAGATTCCTCAGTACTAATTATTGTGCATATTTATCCTCGCAATAAGATAATAGATTAACTAGAAGGAGAAGACATTGATTAGCCACGGATGAATCAATTATCATTTATCTCAACCATTTTGAATGAGCTTAGTAAATTTGCTGTAGAATTGTGAATTAGTGCTAAATGCAAAGTATTGCCAATAAGTCAGGATAAAGTAGTCCTGGCTCAAAGACCACAGGTCATATTAACGCATGTCATGAGAAGGAAAAACATTTATTGTGTCAAGATCTTAAGTTGGTTCCAAAGAAATCATTTCACAGCTTCTCATGAGACACAATGAATTATATTGTCCCCAATGGTAAAACCAGATTCTACTTAATTGGGTTAAACAATTATGTGTAACCTATATATGAAAAAAAAAAAAACATTTTGCAATCTTGCTGTGTTGTATAACCATCACTTTGGGGTTTGTGAGGCACAAACAAATCCCTGTCCATGGCCATCTGAGTCATTGTGATGTAAATTCATCTGATCCTGTATTAGCAGCGTTGTCTCACCAGCTCAGATGCAAAGAGGACCGGACAATACCGTCCTCTGCCTCTCATCCCCTGTGACAGTAAACCTGAGCTGGTGCTTTAGATCGCAGTGCTATTGCTGTGAAATTGAATATTGACGTATGTTGCATCCTTAATATGTTCCATGCTCCACTAGCTTTTACACCCTTTGAGTGCCATTGATGTATTTCAACATCATTTAAAATCCGACGCTTGAGTGCCATCGATGTAATAATACGTGAAAGTGTATTTTCTGCAGTGGGTGGCCGATCGCGCTCTCACACAGCCTGTGAGTAATATTGGGGCTTCTGGGATTTGTAGTCAGAGCACAAAGAGACGGTGTACACCACAGACATCAAAGCAGGAAGTGGAGACGATCGAGATCAGAGAGCAAAACAAACAGGTTCTGGACAAAAAGTGATGATTTTGGTGAGAGTGACCTCTACTCTACCTCTGATAAAACAAGAATGGAACAAAGTAAAAACAAACATTTTTTTCATGATGAAATAGAGAGTCTCTTATTTCTTTTGAGCTATAAATTGTTTTCAGAGACATGGTACAAAAATTTTTTCTGTGGGTCTTGAAATATGACTCAAAATGGGCAAAAAAAGACGCTAGCACAAGGCACTTGCTGTTTATAAAATGGCTGGCACTCAATGAGTTAAATGTACAGTAATGAGCAGTCAGTGTTAATTTGACTGAAATGACATTTAGGAGAGACAGCGTCTTCATTAAATCTCTCTGGTGGAAAATAAATGTTGTAAAAAAAGAGTATATGTAAGTATGACAGTGAGTTGATGACATCACTGGTTACTCTTGTATCTGCACCGTCGCAGCTCTGGGAGCATTTATGTGCCATTGCTGCATTTTAATGAGGCCGAGGCAGCCAGTCTGGCCTTACTTAATAAACCTGGAGATGAAGCATTGCCCTGGCTGTGCTATTGATGTCTCCTATGTGAGGTGGCAGATTCAGGCCATTCCCTGTGTACCTTCTGTCATCATTAGCTTCAGCACAGGGAGGATCCCATCAGAACAACCATTGACAACCAGCAGAGAGAGAGACGGAGAGCTCACGCCTCTCAAGCTGATTGCTCACATGGGTGAAGATTCATTTTGGTTAACCATCCCTCCATGCTGTGATTGGCTGAACTAATGGCCCATGGGTACATTTGATTACACAAAGGTGGTGAGACTGATTGGTGGAATGATAGCATCGCTTCTGGGGAATGGAACTCCAATAACTCATTTCCACATAGAGGAAAGACAAAGTAGTATCAAATGTTGGTTCACTTTCCAAAGTCAGGCATCAACAACATAAATATTCATGATAATTGCAGAACTAGTAACATTAGTAGTGATAATATTACTCCATCGTGCACAGACAAAGTTCAAAAGCAATAAATGGCAAAACCCCTGAGGCTTTGGATACTCATAAAGGAGCAACATATCCACAATGTAGCCATGGGACAGTCCTAACCTTTAAGAAGCCAATGGTCTTCAAGTAAAGGCTAAAACTACAAAAAGCAGCACTGATTAAGATTATGCAAATGTCTTTATTTTGGTTGCAAGTCAAAGAGCAACATGGAAAGGCACTTTTAAATGATTTTTTGGAAATCAAAACTGAAAGAAAAATATGAACGTATGATGGTAAAAAGCATAAATGATTCTGTTTTATAGGCAGGATAGTTTTTGTGACTAAATCTTTCCATCATTAAAGAAATGAGGACAAGAAAACATACAGTAGAAAGGCTAAATACTTCAACACCTTTAGCTCTTTGAGTGCCAGCTGTTTTATAAAGCAGAAAGTGCCTTGTGCCAGTGTTTTTGGCCATTTTGAGTCATATTTCTAGATCCACAGAATATTTTGTACTATGTCTCTGAAAACACTGAATAGCTCAAATGAAAGAAAGAAGAGACTCACTATTTTTATCAGGAAAAAAATGTTTGTTTTTACCTTGTTCTATTCTTGTTTTATCAGAGGTGGAGTAGAGGCCACTTTCACCAAAATCACAAATTTTTGTTCAAATTCTGCCCGTTTTGCTCTCTAATCATGATCGTCTCCATTTCCTGCTTTGATCTCATGGTGTATACTGTCTCTTTATGCTCTGAATAGATCTCCCAGAGGCCCCATCATTACACACAAGCTGCAGGAGACCGCGATTGGCGACCTGCCGCTAAAAAAAACACTTTGATGTATTATTACGTCGATGGCCCTCATAGATAGAAAGATAGATAGATAAGTTTATTTATCCCCAAAGGGAAATTAAGTTGTCACAGTAGTCCGGTGCAAATACAATAAGAAATGCAATAACACAGGATACTTAAGTCAAGAAAATAGGAATGAAAAAGAGATAAAAATGAATAAAAATTCAAATACAAAGTGGGACAAGGCTTATAGAAAAGCACAAGTTAAATGGCAAGGTGATGGTATAATACTGATGGTATGATGGTAATGTTACTGACAATAACAGTGTATAATAATGGTATAACAGTATATAGTAGTAATAATAATAGTATAACAGTATATAATAACAACAGTATATAGTACTCATGGGAGCAGCAACAGTGTATTATAATAATAATAATAATAATAATAATAATAATATATACACATAAAAACGTGTCATATATTTAGCCTTACACACAAGACAAGGCATGATGTATGAAATAGGATGTGCATAACAATGCAAATATTGTATGAATGCGTCAGATTTATCAATGACCTTTAAATACGTCAGTGGCACTCAAAGAGTTAAGCTGTATGGGGACAGTACTCTCACACACTTCCAAATTCCAAGACTTTACCCATTTTCCTCATTTCATTTCATCTTATGAGATGGTTTCATATTCAAGTTAATCATTTTATGGCCTTTTTTAATTTGCAAATAACTGCCAAGAACCCATCAGGTTATATTAGTCTACAGACAGAGCTTAACTATAGATCCAGCTGAACAATTCCTCTGTTCTTTCCATTTTATGCTCACATATTGTGAAATATGACTACTGGTGATGTGCACCTTTAATCATAAAGATCATAAATACTTGCATAACCCTGACCGTAAACTCCATAAATCACACAATGCATCTGTGAGACACAGTATGAATGTTATAGCATCAATGACCTTGCCGTCGCTCCCAAACCCAAGTCTTGTTAGGAAGCTGTTTAGTAGCTCTGCTCATGTCAAAGATGCATACTTTCCCTCTTGCCACAGCTCTTTCATGCATTTTTCCACAATTTCATATCAACAGCAGCAACACAAAAGGACTGCTGGAGGTGAGACCTGAATTTAAAGAAGTTGTCCACCTGGCAAAACCTTCATAATACAGTATGTCTGAGCTGACCAGATGTGTCCACGAGCTGTAAACCACCTGATCCAACTCAGCACCAGATGGTGAGCTCCCCCTCTCCTCTGTGCTACTGTTTAGATCAGGATATGAGCGTGGTGGAGTGTGAGGAGTGTGATTGTTGCCTGGAGCAACGATCAGCTTTTTGAAAGTCAAAGTGTGCTTTCTCTTTCTTCTAGACACCGTCCTCCATCCCATGAGTCCAACACATCACATATGCACATTCTACAGTATAATGTATGTCAGCATGGACATCAAAGTTTGAAAATCTGGGACAAACTTCAACAGAGACAGTGAACCTCTGTTCATCTTTCCAAAGAGAAGTCACTTTAGCATCATGGCTACTATCGCTGCTTGACAGGAACCTGGGCAGCAGCTGATGATACCACTCTGTCTATGCTAATGTAAACAGTAACTGAGGACTTTTCATTACCTGTAGCAGCATTTCTGTTCTTCAGCAACAGTGTGTCAAAAACCAACGCTTGGTAAGAACCCCTGAACGTTGCACACTGACGCAAAAAGTGTCTCTCGGCGTCGGTTTCAGACGTATTGAAACTAATACACACCCACTTGCCGAGAAATGTGACGCTCTGAGCGGAGTGTTCCTTTCATCTATTCATTTCAATAGTAACTCTTTGACTGCCATCAGTGTATTTCGACCTCATTTAAAATCCGACAATTGACTGCTATTGACGTAATAATACGTCAAAGTGGTTTTTCGCCAATCATGCTCTCACACAGCCTGTGAGCAATGTTGGTGCTTCTGGAAGATGTAGTCGGGACATAAAGAGATGGTATACACCACAGAGATCAAAGCAGGAAGTGGAGACGATAGAGATTACAGAGAGCAAAGCAAGTGGAATCGGGACAAAAAGTTGCATTTTGGCCTCTACTCTACCTCTGACAAATCAAGACTAGAACAAGATAAAAACAAAAGTTTTTTTTTTTTCCATAATGAAATAGAGAGTCTCTTCTATTATTTGAGCTTTTCAGTGTTTTCAGAGACATCTTGAAATTTGATTTTAGGACCATAGATATTATGCTGTGTTCGTCTTGTATCGGAAGTCGGAACTGGGAATGACATCACACCTGAGTTGACTGCAATCGAGTGAACAAGTCGGAAAACCAAGATGGATGCCTCCAATCAAAAAGTCTGTTGTGCTTGCTCTGTCTGAATGCAGAAAGCTAATGCAGCAATATGAGGTCCTCAAACACGACTGATAGGAACAAAGAAGACACAGAGGGTGTTTGTTTGCGTAATTATGTGTGGGGAAAAATGTTTTACGTACAACGCCACACAGCGCTAATCCACGGTGCTGCCATCTTGGATTATGATGTTGTGGTCAAGTCGGGGTTGGTGAGGTTTGTCTGACTTTCCCAGTCAGAAATCCGACTTGGGGGGCATTCCAGTTCAAATTTACAACTCAGAACTCGGAAATTCCTACTTCCGAGTACAAGACAAATGCAGCATTCGTGTTTTCCTGTTTGCTTTTGGCAAAAACAGAATATTTGGTCAGAGTTAGATCACTGAAACTAATGGATGATGGGAATGCTCCTGGGAACGCTACCCTGAGCATGACATATCTCTGCGAGGGGTGTGTATTAGTTTCAATAGAAAGCCCCCCGCGTCAGAAAGTGACGCCAAGACACTTTTTGCGTCAGTACACAACATTCAAGGGTCCTGACCAAGCATCAGTTTTTGACACACTGGGGTGAGACTGTGTTGCCTTCAGCCAACTATACTACCAATGGTGTTAAGAGGAAAAAAAAATGTTTTCCTGTTCAGGGAGAATCGCTGTGATTTATAGTTTAAAGTTAAAAGTTTTTTTCACATTGACCCCAAATTGCATGCCTGAGCGTTACTCATTGATAATGCTTATTTATTCATAACAGTTACTCTGGCCTGTAGTTCATGTCAAAAGGAGCTATTTATACAAAAACTCAAGTGTTTTTGTTTGCTCTTCAAATATCATTGACGAGCACTGAAGAAATAGTCGATACTATGGGAAGTTCAGGTCTCTGAAAAGAGTCGGGCGTCCCATCACATTTAGTAAAACATGGTCTACAGTTGGTCTGTAGCCCCTGGATGACAGCCGAGGTATTATAAGGAGACAGCGTGGATGAACATGACTGTGATGTGATGTAATTAACTTCAAGGTGTGAAGGCAAATGAATACAAAGAACTGGAGAGGAACATATGGACTGATTTGGAAAAAAATGGAAGGATTATCTTTATGGAGCAGAGGGAAGTCAGCCATCGTCATGGAGATAGGTGACATTCATTACCGCTCAGCAGAAGGAGGGTGGACTAAATAAGGCACCTCATCTCTCTACTGCTTGAAAACGCTTTGAACTCATTAAGCAGATTTATTCTCAGCCGTGGATTGTAATACGTTACAAATGCTTGAGCTCCCATGATGCTGTTGGTCGACCAAATCCTGTATTTACAGAATGAGTAAAAAGTAAATAAATAAAAAGACATGTTTTGATGTAATGACATTACTTTGGTTAAGAAACTGCTTCAATAGCAGTTGAAAAATAATAGCCTTTAACTCATTGAGTGACATTTTGACATCATTTAGAATCTCACACTTGAGTGCTATAGACATAAAAATATGTCAAAGTGGTTTCTCAGGAGCAGGTCTCCAATCGTGGTCTCCTGCAGCCTGTGAGTAATATTGGGGATTCTAGGAGATGTAATTGGAGCATAAAGAGACGGTATACACCACAGAGATCAAAGCAGGAAGTGGAAACGATTGAGATTAGAGAGCAAAACAAAAATCTGGACAAAAAGTGGTGATTTTGGTGAACATGTCCTCTACCTCTGATAAAACAAGAATGGAACAAGGTAAAAACTAATAAAATAATAAAATAAAATAGAGAGTCTCTTCTTTGAGCTATTCGGTGTTTTCAGAGACATAGTACAAAATCTTCTTAAAATATGACTCAAATTGGGCAAAAACACTGGCACAAGGCATTTTGTGTTTTATAACATGCTGGCACTCAGTGAGTTAAATGCCAAAGGATGAACAGTTGAAGGCCCTTCACACACCCACACAGGTGTTTTCAGTTAAGACTTCTGCTCTTCCATCTGCCAGGCCCTCATGATTTCAAAATGTAGCTAAACAAAAGCTTTGGCTAAAGTGTCACTTTTCTTGTCACAAAAAAAAAGCAGTAAAGAGAGGAACATTGAACGCCAAAGCTTGCCGCAGCTTTAAATGGGCTTTTTTGTGAATTTTTTCTCACAATGCAATTGAGAAAACTGACAAAAGGGATAAGGTAATGTCATTTTGTGGTGTGACAGCCACCTGTGTTCATTAAGTTTGGCGACATCATGTCATGTAACCCCCCCAAGTTTCCAGCTTCATCCAGCCTCAACCTGAGTGGAGGACAGACAAGCAGACAAATGTGTGAAAACATGTGCAGAGCTTTTAAAAGGAGAGCAAGAATAATTAAGCACAGCCTGGCACAATCCTGAGGAGGGAAAATCAAGGAAAATCACTGACACCTGTGTATGGTCTATAATACAGTTTTACTTGCTAATATATAGCCAGTTGGGTACTTAATTTATACTATCAAATATCATCAATATAAACTGATTAAAGAAATAAATCTCAGAATAAATGCTGAATAAATGACACACACTGAGAGTTAACAAGAGATCAGCCACTTTTAATTAGAAAGAGTCCCAAAAAATAAACAAGTTAGCACACATTCCATATACAAAATGTCAGTGAGAATAGCCTGAATATGCAATGAAATTGATAAGCAACTACGGTATATGTTTCTATTTTTTTAATTACAAAAGCAACAGTGATGGTAATATTACAGTTTATCTCTCATTGGGTTGCAGTAGAGGACTCTCCATAAGTCAATTTCAGAAAAACAATAAATAAAATAAAATGTATTGTGTCTTGTAATTATAAGTGCTCGTCTGTATAAGTTTTGTAGGTGACTTATGATAAAACTGCATAACTGAAAAAAAAATCCTAAATAAGAAATAGAAATTTTGTTAAGTGGAAGCAGAGTAGTTCTGATGTCATAATGAAAAGGGGCTATCATTTTTCATATTTCATATTTTTATATAAAATATATGTATATATGTATATATTGTATATATGTCTAACATTTTATTTCCAATTTCAAACAGTTAACCTCACAACTTCAACATTAAAATGAAAACGCTGTTCGGCAGTCATGAAATAAACGTA
The DNA here is from genome assembly GCA_029721515.1 of Synanceia verrucosa. NCBI lineage: Eukaryota > Metazoa > Chordata > Actinopteri > Perciformes > Synanceiidae > Synanceia > Synanceia verrucosa. The sequence goes on from CM056553.1 coordinate 5,686,611, forward strand.
TGAAGTATCTGCGGCAACAACATGCAACTGGTGCTACTTTATTGTCAGATCAATGCAAAATACATGAAGACTGGAAAACAAAGCGTAAAGGCTATTGTATTAGCACTGTCATTGCCACCAACTGTACACCTAGTTACAAAAGTTACAGAGTGTATAATTTACATTCACTGAGATGACAGTGATTGATTATATTAAGACTATATTCATATCTACTGGCACTAGAATTTGGCACTCTCACTTATTTGGCATTTTAAACCACCACGTAAAACCATGTGGCTGTCGATGCCTCTTTTTGATGTCACTTCAAAATGTGATGCAATAATACCAGACCATATTTTTTTTGTTCTGTCTTGCATTGATGGCGTGTAAACAGGTCAATTTGCCTTTCAAAGCAGAACAACCCTGGCTCTCGTCAGAAAAAACACAAACAACAAAAGCACCGAAGCAAACAAAGAGACGAAAGTATGAAGCAAAAATCGCTGCACCGACTCTTAACAAGAAAAACGTTGAAGAATTGATCCCAAATGTCGAGCATTGACATATATTTCATATCAACACCAAATGTTAAAGAATAAAATATACAGGAAAGTTTAGAAGAGGAATTAATTACATGACTGCAACATCTCGGCCCCATATGTAATGTATTTGGCTTTAAAAATATGGAACTAGAAGCTGTTTAGTATTTTTTGTTTCTTTCTTAATACTCACAAGATGTTTATATTCAACCAGTATGTAAGCAAGTTTATTTAAAAGCTATTTTGTGAAAATACATAAAAATATTTTTTTTCAATAAACTTTTTTTTCTAGATTTTCTTAGAAAAAAAGGACAATTTTCACATCTTAATGCAGATGATATCAAGTGTGCTTGAAAATCCTGTTTGGCGGTGATGGCTACGGAAACAGCGTGGGTTTTTTGATGACATCTTCCTCTGACACACACACACACACACACACACACACACACACACACACACAGTTGAGATGACTGAAACTCTGACTCCCAGATGCAGTCGTTGCTGTTAATCGAGCCCTCGTTCCCATCTCAGTCCAGTCCAGACAATTAGAAAGCGTGGTGTCATCGGTTTAAAAAAAAAAGAAAAAAGAAAAAAGAGCCTCCCATTTTATATCCCGAGCTGTAATTCCACCCAGAGAGAGAGAGAGAGGTGTTTCATATGGTGAGAATTAGAGACAGAGAGCAACAATACAAGTCTTTGTGAGACACAAAATGAAGCCTCCATCTCCTAACTTTCCTTTTTCACCAGACAGAGACAGAAAAAGCGCCAAAACAGAAAGAGGGAGGGAAGGACAGGGAAAAAAAAATCGCTCTATTGAAACCATTGTAAGGCACTCAGAAGTTTCTCATGAATCAGGACAGATCTGTCAGGCTGACGTTTAGTCCCATGTCAGGTCTCACGTAAGGGACAGCGTGGACAGCTTTGGGAAACTCTGGAGTCATCACCCGACCATTCTCCCCAGTGCTCCCAGTGACGGAAAGTCTCGCTTTGTTCCTCATGGCGTCCCCAAAGGTCATCTAAACACACGGGAAGTCACGTGTCCACGCAGACGCAAGCAATCACAAACATGAAGACATTCACACACACAAGAATCCATACAGAAACAAAGAAGCCACATGTTAGATTAGAGTATCTCCACATCTGTAAACTTAAGATTAAGAATGTTGAAAACATGAGAATGCAGATGAGAACTAAATATGAGGAACACAATGCGAGATTCAAATGATCATGTAAAGGTTTATGCATGGTCATTGCAAGCATTATTGTTGAAATGTGTTACTAGGACAGAGGTATTAACAAGCATGGCCATCAACAGTCATACATGAAAATGGTTTCAAATAGCAAGGAAACTTAAATGGACAAACACAGTTTTTATCTTTAAAAAGGGGAAATCTTTCTCTCTCTCTCTCTCATTAAATCATAAATCACCAGTACATACGATCCTTTGGCCAACCTCTTCATTCACTAACACTGAAGGATGGAACGGATGGAGCCAAAAAAGCGTGCATTTGGGGGGAATTTATGAAAACCTCGTTCCCTACCCCCTAAATTTTTACACTTTCGATCCCATATACGTTGTAACCTTCCTTATAAGTTGCAAAATTCTGTGAATTCTGCGAGGAAGTTGGGTTAATATTCTGTGCATTCTTTGCCACCTTCATTCGTTTCGCCTCGGCTCGGGACTTGTAACAGAACTCAATCAAGGCCACCAGCATGGCCAAACCGAGTCCTCCGACCAGAATGTAGAAGACCCCAGCCACGTTGCTCAGGCTGAGGGCGCTTGTCTTCTCCTGCGAAGTGCACACGAGACAGAGGTCAGCGACGGGGCGAGAGCAGCGGGTTGAAATATTTAAAAAACGCACGCAAATAAAATAATCACATCCACGACAAAATAAATAAATAAAAATGCACAAAAATGCACCACTATATTGAATAATGATATTATATATTTGACAGCCAATGGTATTTATATAAAAAGCACAGAAAATAAGAAGACATAACACACAGGTGCTTTTTCATTTTGGGTAAACTTAAAGCAATGTTGTGGGTAAAGGTTAGTATTATTTATAATGAAATGCAGCAGCAGTTTGCATTAAAAGTCTATGTGTTGTGGATCTACATGAGGAATTTATACTGCACTAGGACCATTTACATGGGTTGCCCATTACAAAGGGCTAAGCTGTTACAGACGTGCTCAAAGACTTTTACTTGTAGACGGAGACAAGAAGGAAGACAGCTTAGTAATAAACCAATTGGGGTGTGACACACACAGTACAGTGAGTTTACTGTAGCTCATAAAACACCCATGTATTCATTTAAGGTGGAGGCCAAATGGATACATAGGGATCTACCTCTTCAAAGTGGTGCACAATATATATATAGATCTGCGTGTGGAAACATGACAGCCATAGACGACACAGTTACAGTTTTAAAAGTTGAGAGTGTTTAAGTGACAAGACAGAGGTGAGTATCAGTTATAAAGGAAAAGAAACAAGTGCCAACTGGGGAAAGAGAATCACTCAGAACAAAGTCAAAGATAATTTCATTCATAACTGATGTCATTGATTTCATAAGGATTAACACTGGAAAAAAGGTGAGTGAAGTTTGCGGTTTGAGTTTCTTTTTTTTGTTGTTATAAATGGTGGATTTCTTATAATTTGTGATATATTTCTAGCGAGATGTAACACACACTAAGGTCAACACAAGGCCACGCAAACAAAAAAAAAAACGAAAAAGAACAAGACTCACACAGTGAAAGACAGCGATACGAATACAACAGAGAGGACATTTAACACCATTGGACACCCTTTATAGATGGTCCAGAGAATAGCCAATCACTGTCAGATTTCAGTATTCGTGTCTGTGAGCGTTTCCTTTGGAAAGCTGCTTCCAATTTTTATAATTCATAAGTATCTCATGAAAGCTTTTTTGTAAGAAAAAAGCTTTTCCATTTCGTTTGTCTTTGGGAATTGGGGGGCTGGAAAAAGGGGATTAAACGGGTCATTTTTAATAAAGGAGTGCACATTTCAAAAATGACACAGCATGCATTACTGTATGTAAATAATGTAAATAATACATATGGTATTAATCATTAGTAGGTCTGCAGGCATTAGTAAATTACATCTTACCAAGGCATCTCATGCTTTGTTTGTGCATTTGCTTGAAATGATTAATCATTACTTTAAATGGGGTCATTCCCACTAATAATCATGAGTGTGCTTGAATCACATAGAACCTGCAGAGACTAACCTTACTTCCAGAGTCCTTGGCTCCACATTCACCCTTATCGTACCACCATTTGTTTTTCAGCTTGTCTAAGACTCCTTGCTCACTGAGTTTCAATACCGCAAGGTTTACTGGCGTTCTTCACGTGGAAAATAACATAAATAACATTATCAATGTTATTTTATGTTATTATTACATTTACACTGATTATACTTTTTTTTCTGTCTTTGATTCTCTTTCTTACATTTCTTTCTCTTCTTTCCGTTGCAGTGGCGATAGACGTTGATGCGCCATTTGGCCTAAGCAAAAGCGAGTTTTGCAGAGCCAAATGTGCATTAACGTATCGCCTGAAGTAAGCAGCAAGGGCAACAGATGCGCTGTATGTCCAACTACAGCGAGCCAATAGGAAGAGGCCGAGCTAAACGCCTCGTACTTTCTATGGAGACCTGATTGTCGGCTGCAGATCGTGCATGTGATGACTCACGTTTGCTGAGCGTTGCTATCTGTGCAGCTGATTCAGCAGGTGACCAGCCTGTCAGTGTGGATTGGGATCCTGTGCTGGTTTGCTGCTTACTTTTTGGAGTTGCAATGAGTTACCCATCACTTTGCTCACTGGGGCTGACCTTGGAATCACCTCCCCCGCTGCCGCACTCTCCTTTGTCGTACCACCATTTGTTTTTCAATTTGTCCAACAGGCCTTGCTCATTCAGTTTTAGTACTGCGAGGTTAACCGCATTTCTTGAAACGATAAAACATACTTGTAAGACAGGGTGAGCCACTTATCAATCGTTCGTCTATCACTCCCTCATTTTTGAGATTTAAAGTGTTTACGTCTATTACCCCCCTCCCCTCCCCTCTCATGGTATTTGGGTAGCTCTATCACAAAAATTGCCATCTTATGTAATCAGAATCAAACGTGAGTGCAACATGAATGTTTGTCAAAGGTGGCAGAGCTTAGCCGTAACACAACAGAGAGGACAGAGCGCTAAAACTAGGGGGGGGCTAGTGGCTACGGCAACGTACTCACATCCACAACATACATATAACAGTGTCTGGCAAGTGACTCCACTAAAAGAGAGACAGCAAAACAGCAGCAATGGGGAAGAAAGGGTTAGACCTCATGAAAATATGTCAAAACATTCAACATTTCCTAAAGAAATCACCATCTAACCCAACTACCCATTAGATTATACCTATATATGCTATTCTGGGGATGGAGGGAGATTTTTGTGCAACTGATCCAATTGAGGGGCACACAGAGTCTATCATAATAAATATCTAAATATAAACATTAGACAGTGCATATTAAATACATATTGAAACCCAAGCAGTGCCACAATTAACTGGCAGTAAAACTTTTTTTTGTTATGTCCAATTTTTTTCCACAAAGGAAATATTTATAAGTTATTAAATAAAACAAGTGTACTGCAGGGGTTTAGCAAAACACAGTATGTAAATAGACATTTAACTATAAATTCCTAAAATATCTTATCATAAATATGCAAACTCATCAGTCATCAGTCAACATTAATCAAGTGAGAAAAAAGGGCAGAACAAGGCAAAATGTTTAGCATAAAGAAACATAGAAAAAGACAGAACCAGACATAAAGACTACAGGAGAGCAATCTAAATGGATGAAGGAATAAAAATTAAGATTCAAAATTGTATTAATGAGAGTAATTAATTAGAATTAGAGCAACTCCAGCTGAAATCCAGCCTGGATAAGAGGAACTATAAGTCATACATAGTCAAAATTTGGGAAAACTATTGCAGCAAATTTGTCAATTACGCAAATATTCAAAAAATGACAAAACATTTTTTTTGCAATTTATCGACTTACAATAAATTGCAATGTTTTTTTAAGAATTTGAAGGATAAGGGGCATTACCTCATCTCCGTATACAAACCAGAGACAAATAAGCAAAGCTACATCAGGGTAGGTGGGATACTATAACAACATTGGACACATTGTTATACTATTCCACCCACCTTAATGAGGATCCTTTCGGCGTGGCGATCCCGTAGCCTTTGGAGTCCAGGTTGCCTCCCACCTTCATGGTGTCGCAGGGTTTTCGCTGCTCGATGTACTCGTTCATGGTGGACTCTAGCAGGTAGGCGTACTTCCCCTTGGACTTGCGGACCCTCAGGACTCCCTCGGCTGTGGTTTTCACAAACACAGAGGGCTCCGCACTGCGCATGTATGTCCACATTTTGTCAAACAGGGCGATTTTTGAGCGCTGTTTCGAAACAAAAAGACAAGCTGTTAATACAATCTGGCTGGAAAAGCCAGACACATTATATCTTCCTTCAAAATGTTGTACTTCACATATTGAAGCCTTGTTTCCACAGGTGTAGAACATAAAGAAAGTGTTTCTTACCCTAAAGAACTCTTTAGTAGAGCCAGAGTCCAGAGTCCCATAGGCGATCTCAGTCTGTTTTGCCAAGTCCTCTGCACTTTCAATGGGAGAGACCATCCTCTCAACGGTCAGGAAAGCAGCCAGGTTAGCAGTGTAAGAGGAGATGATGATCAAAGTGAAGAACCACCAGACGCCACCAACAATACGCCCAGATAGAGACCTAGGAGAAAAACAAATGAAGAAATATTGACCTGCGTTTGTCATAATTCAGTGGTATTTTACTCATCATTCAGCATCAACGACAAGTTTTTCAATATGGTGAAGAAGGTGACGGACACCACACTACAAAAAACAGATATTGTCAAAATCTTGCTATTATTTGAAACTAAATGTTTTAAAGGTAAACATGACTAAATCCCCTTTGATCCAGTCAGTAACAAATGTCACCTTGTTCCTACTAAACTAATGGTTAGATGCTTAGATTCTTTGAGCGTTCCTGCACATTGTGAAGAATGCATGAAAAACACCATAGCAGACAATGGCATGTCAAGACAATATATGCTATATATTATAAATGCATATTATCTTTATCTTCATTATATGCGTTATATATTATATATTATAAATGCATATTATATTTCTGTGCAATAACGGTTAACAACTATGTGCAATAATACCACCTCAATGTGCAATGTTCCACTTCTATAAATGTGCAATAACTTTTTTTGTAGCAGAAACTTTGCCTTAGGACTGTAAATATTATCCTAATACTGTAAATTGTATCCCATCCCTTACACAACTTTATTTATGTCTTTTCTATTTTATTTTTAAGCTGAGTATCGGGCACATTGTGCAGCAGCACTCCTGATTTCTTCATATAATGAAATAAAGGCTTTTGAGTTGATTTGATAATTCAATACTTAAAGTGATACGTTGAAGTTTTATCTCGAGTTTGACAACAAGCCTCAGAGAAACAAACATATTCAGTGATATTTTAGATAAAGGAAAGTCAGCCTTGGAGAAATACATAGCGTTATATAACAACATACTGTATAACCCTGCCTTTTGATTTGGAGTCATGCTGAATGAAAACCTTCAGGATGATTCATCTCTGAGGAATACCTAACTCTTGCCTTTCTAACAAGTGTCTGCTCTCACAAGTTGCCTAAATAAATTATATGCACAAAAGCTGACACTAAAACAATTAAGACAAACCATTCACTGAACTATTCTAATGAATCAAAGCACTGTACAAACAGGATTTGATACCATATGATATATTTTTTTTAGCCACTGATGAATAAATTATTGCACAGCTGAACAGCTCCTTCCCTGTGTACGGTGAAATATTTACAGCCCTGCAAGTGGTCCTACGAGGGTTTAAAGCTCCTTACTTTTGAAATTCTAAAGATTCTTGCTAGGAACAAAAGAAGAGTTCATTTTTAGCTGCAACAAAATGGTGTATTTGACATGTGGAGGCAACGCTGCATATGTGTTAATGCGTTACACATAATATACATGTTGACTTAAGTAGTTACAAGTTATAAGTTATACATTGTTCACTGATGTTCTTATTTTTTACAGGTCCTTGTTGTCTTGTTGTCCACTTTGCTGCTGTGGCATTCGTGGGACTAATAAAGGACTATCTTATCTTATCTTATCTTAAAAACATTTTGTTCAGCGTAACATTAATTATGCAGCTTTGTGACATGCCCAAATTAAAGTAAGTGAAGATAAAATTTGTCATCCTTCTTGTGCGTGGATTAATGTCAAATAAATCTGATACTTCATTCTAAGCACTGCCTGTTTAGCTAAAGACACAAGTTGTTGGCTCATAGCTGCTAAATCACAGTTTCCAGTAACCCTTGAAAGCATTTAGTATGAAATATGATGAAGCACACTTAGATTTCAAGTTATAAAGGCATGTATTTTTGGTTGAATGTTTTTGTGCCGTACCTTGGTGAGATGTCACAGCCTTGACGCATGAAGGCTCCAAGGGAGAACCACAAGCTGTTGAATATACCAAACTCGTTAGTCGACTCGTTGGTCTGGATCTGCCCGTCCTCGTACTCTTCAGTGTGCCACTCATACGGGCTGAAGCGGCTGACGAGGAACAGCACCACGCTGACGCCGATGTAGGCAAAAACAATGCACATCCAGATCTCGTAGGCCAGCGGGTCGAGGAATGAGAAGACTCCCGGTTTGGATTTCTGAGGCTTCTTGATCATGATTGAGATTCCCAGAGACATGAAGGGTTTGGAGAAGTCAATCACTTCCTCTCGTACCAAAGTGATGGTGAGAGGAGCCACTGCGATGTCTGCTTTCTATCAAACCAAAGGACAAGAGAAGGATAAGTGGCATGTGGTAGAAATCAAGGACCTCAAGTTAGCTCTTGTTTAAGTCAACTCACCCCATACACCAACTCTCCAACCATCCCGTTCCAGATTTTGGTCTCTGCATCTCTGGCTCCATATTTCCCATCCCCCACTATTTTCAGTTGATATTTGAAGCCGCAGTGTTTCGCTATCTCCGCAGCCAGATCCACGCAGTAACCCTCGTAGCGCTCGTTGTCTACAAAAAGGTCAGCGTTCTTCTTCAGCATTACATACGGCGCTTCCTGAAGGACGGAGACAGAAACAGAGAACACTGCTCAGCACAAGAGGTTTCAATTAGACTACAATGTTAAAAGCAGCTTCAAAAATGGGTTTCCCAGCACTCTGACAGGTTATTATGAATACAACAGGGCAAAGACCTGGTGTTATTCTATCTCGTCCATCTTCTCTTGAATGGAAACACGACATTAACTCTTTGAATGTCATTTAAAATCCAACGTTTCAGTGTCATAGATGTATAAATACGTTAAAGTGTTTTTTCAGCTGCTGGCACAAGAGGGCGCTATCACACAGCCCGTGACTAGTATTGGGGCTTCTGGGATTTGTAGTCAGGACATAAAGAGACAGTATACACCACAGAGATCAAAACAAAAGTGGAGACGATCTTGATTAGAGAGCAAAACAAACAGAATCTGGACAAAAAGTGGTGTTTTTGGTGAAAGTGTCCTCTACTCTACCTCTGATAAAACAAGAATGGAACAAGGTAAAAACAAACAGTTATTTCATGATGACATAGAGAGTCTCTTTGAGCTATTCAGTGTTTTCAGAGTCACAGTACAAAATATTCGGTGGGTCTTGAAATATGACTCAAAATGGCCAAAAAATGCTGGCACAAGGCACTTTCTGTTTTTCAAAAAGGGCTGGCACTCAATGAGTTACATGCTTCAATCATATAGCCAAATTCAGTCTAAGTCAAATAAAGTTCAACGTTTAAATACACAATTAAAGCCATCCTTGGCATGAAAAAATGTAGCACCATATGTTAGATCATGAGCCAACTGTTTCCCCAGCTCTTTAACACCAGAAGGGAGACACTGAAAATACAATTAAAGCAGTTTGTACTTAGTTATGCAATCATATATTACAATATTTACCAAGATGGTGGTGACAATAACAGTTTTGTTTTCCATTCCTGTTGAGTCATTAGCAAAGACATCAGATTTGGTGACTGCCATTTTGTCAACTTCATTCCAGTATCCAATCTGTTGGGAGGAAAAACAATGATATCCATGAAACAAATGCTACAAATTCAAAAAGAAAACATATACATGTGCATTTAACTTAATTTTAAGAGAAGGGGACAACCCCAATGCTTACCTTTACGGGGCCGTTGGTCTTTAATTCCATTATGTTCACTGAGTAGTTGACTCGTTTGCCATGTTGATCGAACTGGATGTTTCCTGTCAGGCCTTCAACACGTACCTTAGACACAGAAACATGAAACACAACATGGCGTCTGCAAACCGGCCGACACAGCATGCACTATGATAACAGTGTTTTGATGTGTTTTGCATAATTCATCACACTGCATTCTGGTCGAGACAGATGGATGGAGAAGTCTGAACTCTGGACTTGCTGTTTTTCTCTCCTCTTCTACTAAGTTCCTGCCCCGAACCTAAATGACATCAAACAGGTTTCATGCTGAGCTACAAAGAAAGTATTGCTGCCCAGGAAGGAGAGGAGATCATGTGTCTGCATGTGTTTTGTGTTCTGTAACTCTTGTTTTATTGGCAGCCAAGTTATATAACATCAGGGCCAAGTCAGGAAGGAGCAGAAGCAGGCTTAAAGGCATCCTGAGGAGTTTTTTTTGTAAACACAGTTATGTTTAAATGCAGTATTTCTAACCAAAACACGAAGCCTTACAAACATGTTTTCTCATAAAACATGTGCATAAAGTATGGGCTTACCTTGTGATATGTTTAGTCCCAACCCAGTAATTCCCACTTCATTACCATGGGACCAGGCAGCTTCTCCTAATAGTTTTCATTCACAGGACATCCTGTGTACCAGGCGATGGCATCAATACTGATCTCTAGGAGCTAATAAGCCCTCTAAGATATTACCAGCCAACACAGTCATTAGAAAAATCTCACCTGGATACAGTTTGGTTGTGGAAGCTCATCTCCACGGTGCCTCATGGACAATAAGGAGAAATCAGGGACTTTTCCAAAGTCAGAGTACCTTTGAGCATCCCATCAGTTGGACAAGATGATGACCCCGAACCAATCCCTTGATGCAACATCATAGCATTTCCTTTTTAACTCTTTGAGTGCCATAGACATGTTTGTACCTCACCACTTGAGTGCCATAGACGTATATTTACGTCAAAGTGTTTTTTCTGCAGCAAACAAAAGAGAGTGCGCTCACACAGCCTGGGAGTAATAACGGGGGCTTCTGGGATTTGTAGTTGGGACATAAAGAGATGGTATACACCACAGAGATCAAAACAGGAAGTAGAGACAATCGAGATTAGAGAGCAAAATAGAATCTGGACAAAAAGTGGTGACTTTGGTGAAAGTGGCCTCTACCTCTGATAAAACAAGAATGGAACAAGGTAAAAACATTTTTTTTCATGATGAAATGGAGAGTCTCTTCTTTCATTTGAGCTATTCAGTGTTTTCAGAGACATAGTACAAAATATTCTGTGGGTCTTTAAAAATGACTCAAAATGGACACAAACACTGGCACAAGGCACTTTCTGTTTAATGAAACGGCTGGCACTCAATGAGTTAAAACATCTTCACATATTTGACAGTTATTTTTTATTTAATTTTATCCCCTGAGAGACTGAAGGACTGAAAATGTTTCATGAGTTTCTATTGAGATCAGTTATTGGTTGCTCTTGGCTTAAAAGGCAGAATCACTTCTATTTTGAGGTGTAATCCAAATTCAGAAAAGAAACACTTGGGCTTCACTTTGGCTGTTAAACTTGATTTCTCTGCAGGAGCTGGGTCGATGGCCCCTTGATTCAAAGCTCACAGGACAGTTTGTGGGCAGACCTCTGATTCTCTCCTGAAGAATAGCTGTCAGCATATCTGTGCACATCCACATCCACAGTGAAAATATCAGGCTTTAAACGTGAAGCACTTTCTGTGGGTGTTTTGTGCGTTTCCTGAGGGAGAGCTGCTGTTACCACGGCAACAAGTCTTCACCAGCAAAAGGATGCGAGCATGTGTCATGTCTTACCTGTTTCAGTGCTCGCTCTATCTCCACTCCCTGAGCCCAGGGAACAGCAGGATTGGCCAGGCAGTCACCATTGTTGGCCCTCCTGGTGAAGTCGATGCGCTGTTTGTGCAGGTAGCGGAACGCCTCCGTCATCACCTGCACGGCGTCGTAGGTCAGCGCTGATGTGTACTAGAGCAGGAAGAATGGAAATGATGTTGGGAATGTGGCTGTCAGAGCAGCAGGAATAGGATGCCAGTTTGACCCTAACTCCAAACCATAATGATAGCTTCCACTGTCGTTGAAGAACTGTTGATGGAAAACTCAATGCATCAGTCGTTCTGTTGTAATGGTTGTCATTATAAATAAGTGCATTATAGTTTATTTTGAGTTGAATCCAAGTGTCCTTCTGTTTTGTTGATAATAGCACAAATTAAGGTTATTTTGTCCAGGCTTATCCTTTATTAATAATAGTAATACATTTTATTTATAACGCACATTACATTTTGCAGTCTTGAAGTGCATACAGGTTAAAACATGGCATAAGAACAACAACAGGTATAGAAGCAGCATAAAAGACAAAAAAACAGGGCCTTAATAGTGATTGTAAAAAAACAAAAAAAACTAGCAAAAAAGCAAGAAACTAGAAAAGGTTTTCCTAAAAAGGTATATTTTAAGACCTTTTTTTGAAATTGTCAGTGGATTGTGGTGCTCGAAGATGAGAGGGGAAAACAAAATGTAACTGTCTTATATTTTTTGTTTGTCTTTTTAAGAGTCAAGTCTGTGCCTCAAGTTAACCATAGATGTTCACAAGACAACAACAAGGGAGTATTTGTATTTCAGCATCTTGTCCGATTTAGAATGCATATTACAGCCGGTCTGGTGTCTTTTATTTTTCTGTTGTATTTATGGTCTGTGCTGCACTAGTTTATTTTGTGTTGTAAATGTCAGAGTGATTTTTCACACAGATTGAACTACTTGCAGCAGCCTTGCTGTGTGGCAATAAAAAGATGTTGAACTTCTGACAATTTTGCAGACAGAAGGTGGGAGAAAATTTTTGGTGATAGTGGATATTTCAAACGTGAAAAGTTCCCAGTGTCTCTTTGAGATGTGTTCAGTTCTGAGAGAGCTGATAATAGTTACATCAAAGAGGTGGTATAGGAAGAAAATAGGATAAATCATTTTCATGATTAAACAGCAAACATCCGGACTTAATTTGCTGTACATGTTTATGAAATAATATCACTTGTATTAAACATGCTAGCACCGATGGGGAATTGTATGTGTGTGTTGTGTAATAGTGTATAAGAGATGTGTTTAATAATGAATAATGAAAATAGTGTGGCTGTAAAGTTAGTGATGCATGTGGAGACAGCATTGTAAGAGTATCCTCACCGTGCTCAGGTATGCATGCATGTTAAAACTTACCCTTATTTTACTGTCTGCACCAGGATACTCCTTTTCCTCAAGAGCTTCCCATCTCTGGTCAAACTTGGACACCAAAGGATCGTCAAAATCAACAATCTGAAAGCCCGACACGTTGGCACCGCCGTACTGGATTTTGGTGAGATCCCCATCAATGAAACCCTGAAAACATCAGATTGAGACCCAGGTGTTATTTTATGTGAGACATTTAAGAAACATAAAGTGATGATACAAACATTGAACGAAAGTTGTATAAAGTAACTTAAACTTGCATTCTCTCCAACAGCCAGCAGGGGGCGATACTGGTGGTGGTTTGCATTGATGTCTGTGGGAAAATGACCCTTTTTGCATCACCTCTGTAAAAACTAGAAATATGAGTTTTGGTCTCAATGGTTAGTTTAAATAATATTTTAATAAATCAGAGTGTCGATTTAATGAATTATGGTTACATTTATGGTGAAATAACACATAAAGCTTTGGGGCGTAGTTACAGTGTGATTGACAGGTCTCTGCTGTCATTACATCCTGAAGAGGAGCAGCTCTGATGGTCTCAGCTCATGTTTTCTTCATCTGAGGAGACACTGACACCGTTTACCGTAAGTAACGTTATGTTGAGCCACAATTAACATTCCAGTTAATATCACACTTTATATGAATTATGGAGGCTTGTCTCTAACCAAGCTAGCTTGCTAGTGCTAGCGTTAGCTGATAACATAGTGGTTGCTATGCTAACGGTACTGGTACCATTACCAGGCTGCTAACCTGTGTTGCATGTGTTAATGTGATGCTAACATTAGCGCCACACTTATTATGAAAAAGTAAATGGGAACAAACGTCACAACGAACAGTAACACTACTTTGAGGAGGATCAGTTCTTAATAGACAGGAAGGTAGACAGAGATATATATTACACCACTACCGTTAACATAGCAACTGCTATGTTAGTAGCTAATGCTAGCACTAGCAAGCTAGCTTGGTTAGAGACAAGCCTGCATAATTCACATGAACAGTGATATTAACTGGAATGTTAATTGTGGCTCAACATAACATTACTTACCGGTAAACCGTGTCATTGTCTCCTCAGATGAAGGAAACATGAGTTCAGACCAAAGATTTATGTGTTATTTCACCATATATTTAACCATAATTCATTAAATCAACAATATTAAAATATTATTTAAACTATCCATTGAGACCAAAAACTCATATTTCTAGTGTTTACAGAGGTAATACAAGAGAAAATGGTCATTTTCCCACAGACATTAATGCAAACTTCTTTTTGAAACCACCAGTATCGCCCCCTGCTGGCTGTTGGAGAAAATGCAAGTTAAGTTACATTGGAATGGGATTCATTGTTGTTGTTCACAAGCCAACAGGTGACATCACGATAGCTCCGTCCACTCTTTTTATACAGTCTATGGTGTAAACTTACCAGATTTGCTATAATGTAGTGGTAGCCTTTCACGTGTCTGCCAATAGTGATGACCTGCAGGGTTATAAAACACAAAGTATAAGCCATGTTCATGAAATATGTCTCAGGAAAACAAGATGTCTCAGACTATTTCACTATCATTTTACAACATTTTCAGTGTAATATTTTAATGGACCAATTGCATGACAACCAGAGATAAGACATTATATTCAAAACACTATAATTTGTCACTATCAACTCTAACATGGCTGGCCATATCACTGACTGTAAAAAGAAGAAAAAAACATTGGCATTAACACAAATACTGCTAGACAGAGATATCAAATACAGAGATGCAAATACACTTTCCTTATCAGTGGAGCAGAAAAGCAGAAAATAACAGAAATATCTCAGCTATGTACCATTTCTGTACCTCACATAAATGACGCACCTGAAACTAATTCCGCTGCTTGACTGGCATCGCGGTTTGTCAGGGCCGTTATTTGAAGCAGATTTAAATAATAATGTCTTGTATCTCTTACGTAAATGTCTTTGACATGAAGCAAAAAAGTTCCACCTGAAAGAATTCTGTTTTCCCCAGATAAACAGGCGCAGAGGCTGCTGGCATTGATTTCATTCAGGATCCAGTTAAAAAGAAGTTGGCATGCTTTAAATGCTAATCGATAAGCTGTCTCTCTTGGGTAAAAAGGTGGAGTAAATATAACCTATTTATGTGCATCTCTTTTGCCTTTAATTGTTGCTTTGTTTACACCCAAAATGAACAATTAGTGTAATTGTTATGTTGCCTCTCTACATCTGCTGGGCTGCTTGATCCATGGGCTGCTTTGTGAGCTGCATCTATGCATATACTTTGGCTGAATATTATATATATTCCTTCAGCTCAAGTGTAGTTAACTTAGCATTTCTTGCATAAAAAATTAAGTTTCATTCTCATGTGGTGAGATACTTCTATTTTTCAAATTAAATGCCATTACCAAATTCAAAGAAGAGTGTACCAATTCCATCCTTTAGTGATATAAATTTTAGTTTTATCTTTATTCAACATTCTGCAAGCTTTATGGACTGTATGCACAGTTATTTTTGGAAGTTACTTGGTTTACTTTGTCTAAGATCAGCTTATGGCATTAGCTAAAGCAAACTAGGGCTGCGACTAATAATTACTGTTATAATATGATTGATGTTGATTAATATATTGACTATTTTCTCAATTAATCAATTAGTGTTTGGTGTATAAAATGTCAGAAAAGTGTGGATCAGTGTTTACCAAAGCCCAAGACGACATACTCAAATGTCCTGTTTCAGATACAAGATGGAAGTGGACAACATGTGGACTGTTATCCCCTCTAAATCCAAAGGCCATATAAATATGAAATGGAAACATTAAACGAAGACAAACAAATCACAATAGCCTAACTTCTGGCAGCAGACTGCAGATGTAAGTTCTATATTTGTTCCAAGAGTTGAAAACATGACAGCAGCATCTTAAACTCCTTTAACTGAATCCCAGTACAATCAAAAAGCCAAATTGGGTGCCTGCTAAATTAATTATAAACCACTACGCCACCATGCCACCCCTAAAGGCCAATCCATACTCAGGTGGAACGGACTCCGTGGAGGTCCGCGCATACTCAAAGCGGACGTCCGCGTGGACTCTGCTCCACACCGGTGTCACACAAAACACTGCTCGGCATGTGTTTTTCACACCAACCCGCATTAAATGTGACACCGATCATCTGATTCAGGGCAATTTCACAGGAAACTAGTGCACGGCTGTACGCTGGACTATGAAAGCTCTGAGTGGAGCGGACACTGCTGACAGTCTGACTCCAGTATGAATTGGCCTTCATTCCTTTAGTTGACATAAAACAACTCTGAATTAAAAATAAACCACTGCACACTGTTTTCGTAGCGTGCTCACTAATCATGGCAGCATTGGCAGCCAACCATAGCAGCATTAGTAGCTATGGTTAGCTACTTAGCATTTGCATCACTTGCTAAATGAGCGTATTATAATTGGGTGGAACCGCTTTCTGTAATTTTTTTATGTTCACCCAACAAATTATTATCATGTTGGACTAACCCCTTGTAATTGAGTAATAGTAACACCAACACATTATGTTGATTCATCATATTTACATTTATTTCACTCAACAATACAATTTCTTGCTAAAGGAGTGCATTAAATTTGGGTGGAAATACTTTCCATAATTATTTTATATGTTCACCCAACTAATGACCCTAACCCTCCTGAAGGCTGGAAGTCCCCGTGTGCACACTGTTGGGTAACTCAGCTATGTCAAGATAACACTAATACAGTAGGTTTTGAACTTCTGCAGCTCTAATTTGCTTAACATAATGAAAGATGTTGCAGATGCTGAGACTTTTACCTGCTCCATGATGTCTTTGACTTTGTCCTGTTCACAGTCGAGGATCACCCTCCTCTCTTTCTTGTTCTCCAGATCTTGGAACAGAGAGCGGTAGGCCTCATCCTTCCTCTCGTCTTTCAGGTTGCCCACGTTGATCGCTGTCACCTGCCACTTCCTCTCCGCCGCCGTGTCCAGAACGACCTGCAGCGTCGTCAGGCCTGAGTATGGAAGTAAAGTAGCATTAAAAATGATACGCTCTGTTTGACTGATGCAACCAGGGATCATTCTGCAAGCCCGAAAACTTTTAGAGAAGTGTGGACTTTTGGCAAAACAATCCCTATTCAAGGTCCAATTAATCTTGTCACTCTACCACAGCCAGCATCAGCAGATACAGATTTCTCAGCTGTCATGAAACTACAGATGTTCAAAGTTTCCAACATTTACATCACGTCTCTTTATGAGGACGTTCGCTCTTTACAAAAGGAAGAACGCACGGTCAAGCTACACGTATTAGCAGGGGTGTCACTAGGCTTTAAGGATGTGGGGGGCTTAGCCCCAAAGTTAGTGCATGTTTTTGCCTCTCAAGAACTTCATATTGAATTAAGCCACACTTAAAAAAAAATACCAAAAATACCAACACCAAATTATTTAGGGGGGCTTAAAAATATTTTAGGGGGGCTTCAGCCACCCCAAAATAGGCCGAATGATGCCACTGCATTTCCAGAATGCCATTGTCAACTATTGATATGGTGGATACAGTAAATGACATGAATTCAAGAGGACAGTGGCCTTAGTGATGATGACAGCCAGGTGACATTGTATAAAGACTGACACAGCTTGATTTGAATAGTCGTCTATCTCTTCCTTAACCTAACCTAAACTCTTAAATGGATAGTGGAAAGTTTGAACCACTACAGTTCCATGACAACTGAGCAAACATCCAAGAGCCTTGAATGGAGACCCCTTCCCCACCCTTCTCTGAGCCTTTCAGGAAGGTGTAATCAACCATGTAGCTTCCTCCATCCCTCCGTCATCCCTCACTGGCTTCTCACCAGTGGTAATTACTAAAGGTGTTAAGTTGTCTTAGCTCCAGTCCTGCTGACAGCAGCAAACCCCTGTTCTTTGTCTAAGTGTGTGACTGTTAATAAAAACATCTTTATGTGCTCACCTGTTCCATTCTTTACAACAAAACCAATAAAACTAAAACATACAGTCAAGAACAAACACATGCTGTTCAATTACATGTACTGTAACACCTTTCCATCAATCTGAAGCAAAGTCTGTTAAAAGCAAAGATCACAGTCTCCATTTAAACTTATATTGCTATCAAGCTCTCCATCTCGTTTCTCAGCTGAATCTCTCTCTGATATTGATCCCTGGTCTGCAGAGGGCCGTTTGAGATAAAAAGGTCGAGCGTTTCTTTGCCACAGAGATGTGAATTACAGATGTAATCAATTTTATGCAACACAGCCGTGGTTTATGATGGAGAGGAAAATGAAGGCTTGCAGTATCATCTGAACACACTATACATCATAATTACAGTGAGGTCATTATGGTGTGTTTAAAATTGACTGTTGCATCAATGCTTATTAAATGAGATAATGAGAATTTAGAGTGAAGCACAGAGAAGATATGGCAAGGACAAAAGCGAAATGTTAACGTTAAGGTTGGTCCCGCATAATGGTAAGTGAGGCTAAATGATAATTAAATGATTAGTGTCTTTGAACTGTATGGGGGTTACGCATGTCACTGTATTGTGTGACTCTATTGGCTGTCAAAATGTCTGAACATTTTTATTTTTTTATTATACCAGGTTTTTAGGATTTCTCACCTGTTGAATAGTGTTCCCATTGGCTCTCTTTAGCAGCCTCATTACTGTTAAATTAGCTGGAAGGCTACTCAGTTTAGCTGTGACAAAGCCACAGCTTGTCCTGATCACTGAAACACTAATGCTTACCCAAATGTTGAAAAACAAGAAAAACTGTATACTGGCAATAATAATAGTAATAAAAACGATAATAATTTGGGCTGTCAAAATTAGCATTCTATCATGATTAATTGGTGTTCATGCACTAATTCGAGCAGTGGTAACTTTACCTGGACAAACTGCCTGAAATGCGTTGCCAGAGAAGTGCTGGCAGGTCATGAAGCAGAACTCCATTCAAAAAATCAGGAAAACTAACAACACAGTTGTAACTAAGGATCAATCATGCTGATAAAATTAGATTAACCATCTTTTTTGAATCTGTCCAAGCTTCTTCTGTAATTCGGCAAACAAATAATCCACCAAAGAGCATCATTAAAGTATTAATTTATAATGTGAACAGGACGAAAGGGAAAAGTGACATTCTTTTTGTAACAGCAACATAACATAACAACTTATTCGGGTTAATGTGGTGTCACTCTGATTTTAGCAGCTTATAAGTATGTATGTAAATATATATACATATACATATATATATATATATATATATATATATATATATATATATATATATATAAAACTAGATATATTATATTAAGTTGTTTCAGCACCACGGACAGAGTATTGCAATGCTGGACTTAGAACTGGTACAACATCTTCAGATCTATAGAGAAATAGACAGAAAATCTGTAAAGAGCTCTTTCTAATGCTCTTTGTGCTGTATACTTATAATGTGAGTGCTCTAATAATAAATAATAAAAGCAGCCTTTGGTGTGAAACAAACTTATACTCTTGTTGCTGTTTAGCCATTCTGAGGATAAATAGATTTTATTTTATGAAAGAGATAAATTATATTATATATTATATATATAATAGAACTATAGACCTATGTTTGTTATAATGCATGTCCTCCCCACCCCATCCTACTAATATGTCAACAGACTGAGGTGAACTAAAGTGGACACAAAACAATTAAAAGGTCACTAGAAAACTGCTGGTAATGATTTGGCTCTATTGCACATCAGTATAGTACACCTTGTAATATAAAAATAAATAACTGGAACCTTTGTTGGTGCTCTAAATCAAGAACTCAAGTCGAGATGTTGTGTGACCTCACAATTTCCACTGCATTGCCCTGGATTTAAAAGGTCAGGAAAGAATTAAGGAGAACATGAACTATAATGCAAAGTAGCATTTTGTTATTCAGTAATTTGAAAGCACAGAGCAGGTAATCACAACTGTGATTCAGGAGTAACAGGAAACCAGAACTACCTTTTCCTCTAATGAGGGTATTATTTCTTATCTTTTCATGTAGCCAGACTGTGAGAGCTTAACATCATGCTCATTGATCAACAGCATCTCAATGAGTTTATGTATATGACTGCATTATCATATACGTAATACGATGGAAAACTATTCAAATGAGCCAAGAAAAGGCTTATAAATAATGCATTGAGGGAACCAGTTCAATACCAACAATTGCAGCTTCATGTGAGCTATAATCTCTTCGCTTCAAGCCATTGTTTCTGCACTCATGGACTGTGGTAAAGGTCCAACATCCCTCCCCAGATATGTCCACTTTCTGCATAATACCAACTGCAGCACCTCTTAAATCAATTGCAAAGTGTTTATAGGCTCTGTTTGAAAGATATGAGGGTAGAATTTTGTAATTGCCTTCTGTGCTGCCATTAGAGAATGAATTTGAATGTGCAAATGGTAATAATTCATAGATAGCCCTGGAATGTGCAATTCTTTAATCTTCTAAATATTGTCAAACATACTAATTAAAACAATCAGAACTTGGATAAATGGATTTGTACATTGTGACTGAAAATAAAAAAGGATAAGTAAGTGTTAAGTGTTTTCTTTTTACTACTTGAGGGTAATGGGAAGAACACAGCACAACAGCTTAACTCATTGAGTGCCAACCGTTTTATAAAACAGAAAGTGTCTCGTGCCAGTGTTTTTGCCCATTTTGAGTCATATTTCAAGACCCACAGAATATTTTGTACGATGACTCTAAAAACACTGAATAGCTCAAATGAAAGAAGAGACTATTTCATCATGAAAAAAACTGTTTTTACCTCGTACCACTTTCACCAAAAACACCACTTTTTGTCCAGAATCTGTCCCTTTTGCTCTCTAATCGCGATCGTCTCCACTTCCTGCTTTGATCTCTGTGGCTATGACTACATCTCCCAGAAGTCCCAAATTACTCACAGGCTGCAGGAGACCGTGATCAGTGACCCGCTGCCAAAAAAACACTTTGGCGTAGGCTATTATTATGTCAATGGCACTCAAAGAGTTAACTTGCTTAAACTAGAAGGAGAATAACTAAGCAACAGTATTGGCACTGACATTGAACATGAGGTGCAGAACTGAAACAATTCAAACAGATACTGGGCTGCTTAGGAATAGAAATACGTTAAAGTGAATTTCCATTTTATTTCTGTCCCTTTCTTTGTTCATGTCCTATTAAACCGAACGGCAGCACTAAAATATCAAAGATTAAGTGGGAAAACAGTGACTGATAACATGTCTGCGAGCCAAAGGACTGCAAAACATGAAACACAGACAGCCTATCCACCCACACACAGCAGATCCATCATCTAAACTGACTTCCTGACAGCAGATGACTATGCTGGTGTTGGTTCATCCATTAGTCTCAATGTGCTAATAGAATTCATCATAACCAGTGGCAACTCTATTGCCTCATCTTCCTCGGTCCCCTCTCCGACCCGCTCCGTCACTTACTGTCTCTCTCCGCACGTTGGTTGCCATGGGAATGAGTGGATCACACTGACCTAATTAGACAGCCATGCAATGATGAAATATGCACAACAGACCCTGTAGTACCATCGTAAATGTACAGTAGAGACAGCAGGTCAGAGCTAGCGTTAGCATAGGGACAATCCAGCCCAGCTGTCAGGAACCTGAACTGGGATTATTAGCAATGGATTCTGGGAGAAGGTGGGGGGTACAGCATACGGGAGATACTGTAGATAGATCAAGACGCGAGGGACAACATTAAGTGATGTGAACCAGTAAGTTAAGGGTAAAACAGAGCAGAATTACATTGAATCCCTCTTAAGCTATTGCAACTGCACAAATCAGCCTAGTTATCCCACTTTCTGTTACTTTAAGCCATTCAGTGTATTAGACAAATGTACTGAGCCTCTTTGGGCATTCATCGAGTATCATTCAACACCCTCACGTGCTTTCTGAAAGTGATCCCAAAAACCCCCCCCTTTTAGTGTGCTGAAAATAAAAATAAATGAATGGTTTCCGCTCTGTTATGAGACGTAAAAAAGAAGGCTTAAGAAGTGTAACCTGAAAGCTGAACATCACTATTAGACAGTTAGAAAAGGGAAGGCTTGACAGTGTTATTCCACTGTAACTGGATACTACTGATGTCTTAATTCTCTTCTTTCATTGCAGTAACCAGTGGCGTCACCAGGGCTATTTAAGGGGGGCTGAAGCCCCCCTGAAATATTCTTAAGCCCCCCTCAATAATTTGGTGTTGGTTTGTTTTATTATTATTTTATTTATTTTTATTTATTATTATTATTATTATTATTATTATTATTATTATTATTATTATTATTGTTTTTTATTATTAAAGGTGCTGACAAGTTCAATATAAAGTAGCCAGAATATGAGTTTAAATCAGTAATCATAGCATTATTTATACATCACTTAAATATGGTTGCCCCCTCTCATGGCCCGATTGTTGAAAAACATGTGTTCATGTGCCCTCATTGGAGGCAAAAACATTTACCAAAGTGCTGCCTTGTTTGGCCAAACATGCTGAACTGCCTTATTGGCTGGATAAAACATGATAAAGTGCCTTCTAGGGAGGCAAAAACAGGTGCTAATATGCCTATATAGACAAATCAGTCTCACCTGGGTTCTAAGCCCCCCTGGCCCTTAAAACCTAGTGACGCCCCTGGCAGTAACAGTATTAAAATACATCAGTGCTCTATATGTGGATGAGATTTCCTTTTCAGTGCTGGACGTCCCCTCTGTGCTGCTTTGTTCTCTATGAGTACAACTCACATGATCACAATTAGACAAAATGCCTTACATGACGCAGTAAAGCACGATTCGGACACATTTCGGAGTAAAAATGTTAGAGTTGATAAAGCATGTGGAAAAAGACCCCTTTATACAGACAGAAGAAAAGCATCTGCTACATTAAAAATTCCAGACTTATATCAGCGTTGAACTGAAAAAGACACGCTGATGAAAGGGATCAAAGAATAGAGACGGAATAGATTTGAATATGAAGTAAGTCTGGATATGAAAGTTGGACGGTGGATAATTTTTCATCCTGCATAAAATCGACACATGATCTTATCCAGGTTCGCTTTAACAGGTACACAGGCTGAGAATAGAGTTACTATTACTTCTGAATACAAAATTAAGAATTTATGCTTGAATGTTATAAATAATGATGGACTAGGAGGTGG
Organism: Synanceia verrucosa; assembly: GCA_029721515.1. Classification (NCBI taxonomy): domain Eukaryota; kingdom Metazoa; phylum Chordata; class Actinopteri; order Perciformes; family Synanceiidae; genus Synanceia; species Synanceia verrucosa. Next base: position 5,709,879 of record CM056553.1, read on the forward strand.
TTTTGACCACATCATCACCAGCTTAAATCCCCTTAGCAGCTGTGTGTGTGTGTGTGTTTCTTTAGTGTGAGAGTATCTGTCTCCCCACTAAAAAGCACCATTGACCCAGACATCAGTATAAGACTGGTTAACTCCCAGGTGTGAGTGTGAGTTTACTGTGTGAATGTGAAGCGGTGCAGAGCTGAAAAAGCACATAAAGTCAGCGCTCAATAAACTAAACCAACATAGAAACAACAACTGTAACAATGATTATTATTATTGAATCACCTCAGCAATAGCCAACCTCTTTGGGGTGATACCATAATTTTATTTCATTTAATTTAATGGCTTATACATCATAACTAACAGGGTTTTTGCTTTATATTCAATGTCTAACTGTCCACATAATTGCAGAAAGGTAGGATTCTTTCCTGTCTAACATTGTAATAGCACACAGATTTAGCTGTAAACCCAGACACAACTCCTCTAGTATTCAATGTTCATATCATCAACACATAATGCAAACAAGTCATGCTTCTTTGTAGAATGAGTGTGGAAGTGCATACCTGCAGGGCACATCACCTCTACTGTACGTCAAAGACGACTCTGACTGCCTCCCCTCCCCTTCGTATTATGTAAAACAGAGTCTCAAACACAGGAGGTGCTATACTTGATTGTATGTGACAAGCTCTTTGTCAGCAACCAAAATGCCCTTTATCTGGACTTACCTGAGCTGTTTCATACATACAGTCATGCAAAATCAATAAAGTTGCTATATTTAACAAGCTGGGAGTGAGAATGAGTTGTGTGTAGCTTATAGCCTCATGTCTATTCCTTCATGCCTTTTGCTGCTTCACCAGCTTCCAATGGAAACACATTAAAACGGCAGCAGATTATGCTTTTAAGGTAATGTTCGATCAACATTGGTGGCAACTTTTGGGGAATCAGATGCTTTGAAAAGAGAAATAACCTTACCTCGATCGCTGTCGTACAGGTAGGCGAACTTGTCCCACTTATAGTACTCGATAAGGCTGAGGAGGGGCCCCTTGATATCGGGTCTCATCTGGATGATAAACTGCTGATTTCCATCCAGAGGGAAGCTGGGCGTAATGAATGAGACGTGCAGCGTCCCACAGAATGACGTGATAGTGTTGACAGACTTCTTGTCGTAGAATCCAAAGATGGCGTACACTCCTCTAGAGAACTGTGAACAGACTGAAGCAGAGGAAAGAGGCTGGTGAAGGACTGACCATTAGCACACATCCTCTTAATGTTTGCTGTATGTTACTGCAGCTTGGTGCTGCTGTCGTCTTGGCTAAGGCTCTATTGAATAAGAAATCTTGCAATCTTAACTGACTTACCTAAGGTTTTATGATTTAAATTTAAATTTAATTAAAATAATTACATTTATTTATGATATTAGCACAGCTCTCTGCTGTTAACTCACACAATGCATACATCCAAGACCTTTATCATGATCATTTAGTGCACAACGGCCCGTTTATACATCATAAAAATAATAATAATAATTATAGTGAAAAAACAGAGACTTTTCCCTTCGTGTGTGCCTTTCATTTACACACAAATGGTGATTTCACCTCTGAATACCATTCTTTCCAAATACTCTGGCAAAAGTGGAGATTTAGGAAAAATCTGGTTTCGCGTTTGAATGTAAATGGAGAAAAACTGAGTTTTAGGCAATCTACGCGCCAAAAGTGCAGCCTTTTTTGTGAAGTACGGCTGTCATGAGTAGTCTAAATGGAAGCATTCCAGGTAGCGGTAGCGTTTCTGTTGGAGCAAGCACTTGTTACATGTTTGCATTTGCAAATACAGCTCCTCTATTACTGTATGTACAGGAGCACAGATGTATTAGGGCTTGGAAGAACAGGAAGTCACTCGTGTTAGTCGTTGTTGTAGATGAGGCTTCTGATTGGCTGCATGGCTTTCTCCTTCTTCCTACACGGTCGCTCACTGGCTTGCCGTAGTTATGATGGCTCTCGACAGCATATTTATGCGGGTTAATGTAAACGGAAACTTTTTTGAAAACTATGATGTGTGCATGATGTTAGGGAAGGAAATATTCCTTTAGCAAAATCCCCTGCTATGTGTAAACATAGCCTAAGGCTCAGGGATGGAGCACAAATTTCTGAACCCTGTAGTTATAGCTTTTCCTCCTAAGGATCGCCTCTTGCAGTTTCCCTCTTGGCTGATTAATGGAAAGCTTTCCATAAGCTCTGCCAGGGGAGTGCTTGTGTTCAACGGTAAAAGATCCTCTGTATGCAGTCACTCTGTGAAACTTTTATGAGTTTCCCTATGACTCTTTGATACAGTGGGAAGAAGCCAAGTTGAGTATGTCAAGCATTCACCAAAACCGCCCATTAATTCTTCATATGGGATATCCACATGCTCGACCATGATATGATGTAATAGTTTTCTGTGTGATTTCTGCTCAGGCATAAAACCATTCATGATTTCTCCTATGAGACTATGTGGCAGGGCAAATATACTACAGTGTGCAGCATTACTTTATATACCACCCTGGTAAAAAAAGTACTTTATTGTCTCTCAAGTATACTCACATTTTCAATATTATATTGAAAACATACTTACACAAATTGCACTTTCTGCAAATATATAAAAAGTATACTAACATCACACTTTCACGTTAACACTTTTAACACACTTTAATCGTATTATTATTACACTTTGTGGAAATGTGTTACACTAAAATATACTTTAAGTGAAAGTTATGTGCAATTTCTAAAGTGTACTTACTTGAAATTTGTTTTTACACATATTTTTGATATATTTTAACATGCATGCTCAAAATTGTCATTGTGACATACTCTAAATGCATATTTTAAAAGTACACTATTTCATATATGGGTTAACATGCATTTCTATAGTAATTCTACTGAATACTTTCTAAATGAAAGGACTGAAGTACAAGCGTAAATAACTTCATAATTCTAACTAACATTCTAACTTTCATAATTAGACTTAAATGTAAATTAAAATACATGATAAAATACAAAATACAACTTCATATTATAGTGTTGGTATTAAAATGTGTAGTTTTAAGTATACAATTTTTCATACTTAAAGTGTGTGAGTCATATACTTATACTTCAAGTAAACTAAATATACTTTAAGTTGTTCTACTTAAGCACATAAAGGCACACTAAATATACTTCAATTTCAGCTTTTCTACAATTTAATTATGATTAAATATATTTAGTACAAAATAAGTTCTTTCAAGTACACAAATGCTAATTTTTAGTACACTTAACACATTTATTTTTCTTAATAAATCTTCACTGGAAGTCATTAGACCTAATTGATCGTCTTTGTTAAAAACCTTTAAAGTTGTGAAACCAGTATTTATGATAGCTGTGTGCGTTTGCATTGGGTTATTTGTATTACTGTACATCCTCATCTTGTTGACTGTGCAAAATCACCTTTGTTCAATAATTCATGACCCATACTCAGGTACATACAGGACATTTGCTGGCCTCCAACATCCATTATGCACAGACCAGAAAAGGGCACTGAAGATAAACATGAATACTGAATGTTGAAGTCACCCTGAGGTTGCAGGCTGTTTCTCAAACATTGCACCAGGGTCAGCTGATAGGCAAGATGCTTGTAAATGTGTATTGATTACAGGTAAGTTAATCAGGCTTATTGACTTGGACATACATGTCCTTCAATGCAATTAATTTAATGACTAATTTCCTCTTCCACAATATAACCAGTGATGACTTGCTGACAAAGGATACTGGAGTGCATACATCATATATTAGCTAGCATGATGCAAGTACTGCAGGCATCCTGCCTCTTCCATCCTGGCTGGCAGTTATTTGATGAATTGAAACATGCTGAGCTGTATAAAGAGCGACTGCTGTGGTTTTAGTAACACGGTAATGAGGAAATGTTATCAACAGATTCACATGGAGGCTTTACTCTTAGTTTTAGCTGAGGATGTTTTGGAAAGGTATACTAGCTGCAGTTTTTCCACACATGCACACAGTGAGTACTGTGAACCTCCAGCTTCATTAGTGAAGTCTGGGTTGAAATTAACAGCAGCTCATTAAAATTTGTCTCTGGCGAACGAATCAAGCAGCCCGCACTATTTGGTCTGCTGCTGTTCTCAAACTTTGTCCCTGCTGAACAGACAGATTCACTTCGACCATGGAGAACTTAAATAATACTGTAACCTCCTGTCTCCAACAGGTTTGTGCAGTTGGAGGAATTATTTTGGCCAAACATGGCTCCCGAAGTAGAAGTCCAATTTGTTTTTTACATAGACAACGCTACAGAAGGCTTCAGAGGTTTACCGAGATGCATTTTGGTGCTTAAAATGATGCTAAGTGATCCTTCTGTTACATCGTAATGTGACGGCAGGCAGAGGCTAAAAGTCAAAAATGGAACACCAGTTCCCGTTCAGATTTGGTCAATAAATGGATAAATGTTAGATGAATTTAGCAACTATGGCACAGTGTTTTGTTCCCATGTTGAGATGTCTGAATTCACTCTGACTTAGTGACATTTTCCAGGAAACTCTTCTTCTATGTTGCACATTTTTATTGTCCTGATTCTGTTTTGCTGTACTACTGTACTCACAGTGGGCATTTGAAATTCTAGGATAGTGATAATGTAATTATGAAAAAAAGAAAAACAATTAAAAAGTAAAATGAAATTAAAAAGTATCTTAACACTAAGAAAATTTAAGTACGTGTGTTTTTCCTTTGAATTGTGTTCTTTTACACCTGTAATCACACCAACGATGTCACAATGTACTGACCAGTGTTCACTTTGTCATTGAAAATTATTTGTTGACAACCCTGCTGTCTTTTACCCCCCAGAGTCCCAAAACAATAAGACCCCATTAAGAACGGGCAGAAAGGCCAGCCTCCTTCCACTGTGCTGTCCAAATCTTTACCGATCCGTCCACTCAAGCAATTAAATGTTCATCACAGTCGTTGGGGACAAACCGCTAACGGCAGTCCAATCACCTCCATCGGTCTGTGGCACAGTTCCTAATCTTTTTAGCAGGCGACAGTGGCCGGTGATGTGGCCGCAGAGAGATCCGACCTCACTAATCTAATTTCACTTTTGTCTAAGTGGGAGCTAATAGAACCCAAATTATGTCGTCTGTTTAACTGTCGCTGTCTAATTGGAAAATGATTTTGTGCAATTCAGCCAAGGTGATGAAACATTCCTCTGAGGAGAGGTTAGGTTACACGCAACTGTATGGCACTCTGTTTATTAGTAACAGCTGACTGGACTAAACCAGGTCTGAAACAAATGGGAACATTAAAATTTTTCATTTTCATTCAGTTTCACAATTATTTATTCAGTTTTCACAATTATTTTGTAAACATCATTTTATTTATAAATGATTAACTCTTTAAGTGCCATTGACATATTTCTACGATATTTAAAATCCAACGCTTGAGTGGCATAGACGTATAAATACGTCAAACTGTTTTTTCAGCAGCAGGCACAAGAGGGCGGTCTCACACAGCCTGTGAGGAATATTGAGGCTTCTGGGAGATGTAGTCAGAGCATAAAGAGACAGTATACACCACAGAGATCAAAGCAGGAAGTGGAGACGATCGAGATTAGAGAGCAAAACAAACAGAATCTGGACAAAAAGTGGTGATTTTGGTGAAAGTGTCCTCTACTCTACCTCTGATAAAACAAGAATGGAACAAGGTAAAAACAAACATTTTTTTACATGATGAAATAGAGAGTTTCTTCTTTCATTTGAGCTATTCTGTGTTTTCAGAATCATAGTACAAAATATTCTGTAGATCTTGAAATATGACTCAAAATAGCCAAAAACACTGGCACAAGGCGCTTCCTGTTTTATAAAACAGCACTCAGTGATTGAATTGATTGGTCGCAATGTTTGCTCCTCATTTAGCTACTGCTGCTATCCCAGGGCTCATTGTAAACATGAACATACACAATGAGATATAGACACTCTGACTGCAGTTCTCACCAAGGGAGTATTATTATTCTGCATATCCTTTGTTTGGCTCATCCTTTATTCTCCAGCATTGTGCATCCCCTTCTGATTATCTGCTGCAGCAGATGAAACAGAAGTTCATGTGAATTCATGTCATATTTGGTGTTGCAAAACATGAGAATGATGGGACTTTTATGTCTGGCAAAGTTCACATTTATGAAAAAATATTAACATCCCATCTCATCATGGCATCCTAGAGCATAATGAATATATATGAGCATCCCTCACTGCCGCCCCTGAAGCTAATAGAGCTGTTGAGCGTCCTTCTGTCCCTGTGTCACGTCCATCCATTGTCATGTTTCTGAGGCTTTCTACACTGGCTCACACTCTCGCTGGTGAGCTTGCTGAGTTTGCCCGGGATTAAAACTCTCTGAGCTTGTGCTTAGAGACTGGATATCCTCATGACTGCACTGCAGCTTATGCCAGAGTGAACAGTTTGACAACATGTTACTTTATAACCATATTCACATCCAGAAGCCATGCACTAGTCTGGTCTGTTCGCAGATGATTTTGGTGGCTTTGGACAGAACCAAGAGGATTTTTAATGGGATAGACATCTATGTGTTCCTCTTCAATAAGGACTTTAGAAGTGTTTAATTAAAGAAGAAAAGCCAGCCACAAACAGGAAGGTTTAGAGACATTGAGGATTGTGGAGAAAGCCATTAAGCCTCTGTCACATCTGACTGCTTTTCAATGAAACCAGAGAGTATTTGCCCTCAGAAATCCTCCCCTGAACACAGGAAAAATAAAAGTGGCTGGGTAAATCTTATTTCTCTGGTGTTGATGAGGTCACCGTAATTAGTCACCATGAGCAAAGTGTTGAAACAAATCTTATTATTACTCACTGCAGGGTCTGTAAGCTGTGGTGTAGACACGGTTTCCCCTCTCTATCTTCCTGCTCGAAAAGATAACATGAAAAAAATGCAGTTTTTACTTAATCTGGGAATGTTTAAGTGAGATAAACACACTCTCGACTTGGGGACTGGTAATCCTGACATTGTAGTTACAGACAATAGTGCACAGCCTAAAATTCATTGCATGTATACTGGTGCATGTATGTCTGGTTTGGTTGTTGCTGTGTGAGCTGTTTGGTGAAAAAATAAATCCTAATATCACAGACGGAAAAGAGGAAGTGGACTTTATAAATGAGGATAATGTGACACAAAATGTGTATTTCTTTTGACAAAGAGCACGACAGATGACATTATCATGTGTCATTTTAAGTTAGCTGCATTAAAAAATACATTCAAAATAAGACATTTATTTAAAAAAGAGCAAGTATATCTAGAGGTTAGAGATGACTATTTCTTGACTATACTTTCTGTACTGTGATATTTGCAAAGAAAACAACATGCCTCATACAACAGCTACAGACAATTAAAACGCCATAACGATTTGGGATTGTTTTGGTTGGTTCCTGAATTTTGAGCTGCATTAAAGCTCAATACATACTTTTAAGGCTCAAGGTTGAAAATTTGACATCATGATGTCCTTTTTGTGACTTGATTTGGAACACGCTGATACAACTGTATATCTTTATCCACACACACTGTCTGAAAGTGGAATTGTTTTCTCTTTATACACAGCACTTGTCTTTACGAGGACACTCATTGACATAACACATTGTCCAGCTCCTTAGCTTAACATTAATTATTTCAAATGCCTGTTCTCAACCCTTACCCCAACCTTTACTCATTGAGTGCCAGCTGTTTTTCAAAACTGAAGGAATCTTGTGCCAGCATTTTTTTTGCCCATTTTGAGTCATATTTCAAGACCCACAGAATATTTTGTACTATTACTCTGAAAACACTGAATAGCTCAAAGAAAGAAGAGACTCTCTATTTCATCATGAAAAAACATTTGTTTTTACCTTGTTCTTTTCTTATTTTATGAGTGGTAGAGTAGAGGCCAGTTTCACCAAAATCACCACTTTTTGTCCACAATCTGTTTGTTTTGCTCTCTAATCTCGATCGTCTCCACTTCCTGCTTTGATGTCTGTGACGTATACCATCTCTTTATGTCCTGACTACAAATCCCAGAAGCCCAAATATTTCTCACAGGCTGTGTGAGACCACGATCGGCGACCCGCTGTCAAAAAAAACACTCTGATGTATGATTACGTCAATGGCACTCAAAGAGTTAAAGTAATGATAACAGAGTCAACTTTGTTCACTGATGAAGAGGAAATGCAGACAGAAGCTCTGGGAAAACAACAAGAATGGAAAGTCAGTTGAAAATATTTTAAGAATCAATTTCCCTGCTCCATTTCATCATTTTTCCCTCCCTTTGGTTACTGTTATGTTGTTTTTTAACACATAGTATCCAGTAGAAACCTCTCTTAAACTCATTTAACTGCAGCAGGTTAAAATACAGTCAATGATGCACAACTAATGCAAAAAGTCACCTAATTGCTTTCATTGCCAGATGGAGGGTCCCATCCTTTAGCTGAGCAAGCATGCAGCACAGAAAGCTGACATCAGTCACTATAAATCAGGTTTCACTCATTCAATGACAGTGTCACAGTATGCACATTACACTTTGACGGTGAAATACGTTAATAGCACTCAGGGAGTTAATCCTAACCTGAAACTTAAAAAACCAAACAGGTGTTTGAAGAAGTGAGCTACCGGCCAAAATGTCCTCACTTTGTCTTTCATTTTTGGTTTTGGTCCTCACTATGTCGCGAATATAAGAAAGGTGCACACACACAAAGGTGAAACTGTGTGTCTGATTGCAGGTGAAGAAACCAATCTGCCATTGTGAATTTTTGGACTTTCAGTAAATTATCTGCAACACTGTTGGGTTTGCTAAATTTGTCTTTTAGTTAATTAGTTTATCAGAAGCAGCTTAAAATCTGAACTTTCAAAATGCAACATAATAATACTTTTACTTTGGATGTGTTGAAAGACCTGATGGCTTAGAGCGGAAAAGAAAACAAATGTTTTTCTTTTCATTCAGTGGTTCATTAATTTTATTTTTGTTTACTGTCTGAATCCCTCTGAAGAAAAACTGAAAGAAAAAGTTTTGAAATAATTGAATCAAAGTTGTCGTGGATGCTCTGACTGACAGTCAATGCAAAGCAGCATTCAGCAAAAACAATATTAATTACTCATAGTTATGTTTGTGTTGTCTTGTCTCATTGGATCATTGGCTCGACTCTGGACTAAACTCTCTTTGGGACATCTTCACACGTTGTTCCTGCTGTAGATCCTGTCTGATTATTTGTACCACAGGTGGACATCAGAGGGTCCTAATCACCTCGTTATCACCAGCATGTTAAATGTGTCCCAGCTGTGACTCTGGCTCTGCGTTTCACCTTCCAACGAGAAGGTGCACCCTGTGAAATATATATTTAGCCGTCCCAATTAGCTGACCTCATTTTCACCACTTTGCCACTGACGGCATCTCCGCCCCCAACCACTGTTTACATTAATGCTCTGTCACTGATCAAAGATTAAACTTACATAAATTAACTGCTAATAAATCTAAATTCAGCTGACATCTAACACTCCTTGTGTCAGTGTCTGGGTCTTTCAGCAAACATTATTATTTCTGTGCTGACTTTTTTCTTCTTAGTTGGTCATCTGCAATGAGACCCAAAAAAAAGGTTTGACGACAATGAAAATGAAAAAGCGTTTCTTGTATATTTAAAATGTGGGTTATTATTGAAAAATAACCCAAAAAAGTAAAATAATACTTTATGCAACTCTGATGATCAGAGATGACACTCAGCAGTGGATAAAAGTCATTGAGTGCAGCCCTTTTATGAAACAGAAAGTGCCTTGTGCCAGTGTCTTTGGCCATTTTGAGTCATTTTTTTCATAACCCACAGAATATTTTGTACTATGACTCTGAAAACACAGACTAGCTAAAATGAAAGAAAATACTCTCTATTTTATCATGGGAAACATTTTTGTTTGCACCTTGTTCCATTCTGGTTTTATCTGAAGTTGAGTCTAGTTTCACCAAAAAGATCGCTCTGCTCTCTGAACCCAATGTCTCCACTTTCTGCTTCTCTTTATGTTTTGACTACATATCCCAGAAGCCCCAAAATTGCTCACAGGGTGCGTGAGAGCACCCCTTTGTGCCAGCCACTGAAAAAAACTTTGACTTATACATAAGTCATTGGCACTCAAGCATTGGATTTTAAATAGTGTACATACGTCTATAGCCTGGCCATAGCTGTGGCGGTAATTATGTCTGGGTTTGATCCCCGTGGATTTGATTTCTCAGGATGAATTCCAATCAGACCAGTCAACGAATGGTGGTCTTATTTTTCAGTTAGCTCCGTTAGTGGTGAAGGAGTTGGCTACCCTGAATGCTAGTGGCGCATTAGATACATCACAACCAAATGTTAGTGACTGGGTAAAATCAGATCCAATCGTTTCAAACCAACAGAGTTCACGCCTCCCGTCTGAAATCGGTTCTCAATGGAGGAATGCCAGGCCCTCTGTACGACAGTACGAGGGTTTGGTAAGACCAGGCTAATACATCTAAGGCACTCACTGAGTTAAAGGAGGACCAGCAGAGGCCCAGTGCATCAGCACAATGATGAATCAGTTTAACACTCAGTTGCACACACGCAGACGTCGTCACCGTGGTGATGATCATCAGCAGTCCAGTCACAGCGAACTGAACTGACTGTTAGATATCTCACCCCCTTCAACACTCACTGTTCTCACCACAGAGAAAAGGCTTCTGGGCTTTTGGATTTTTTTATGTAAACTGATCTGTCACCAGTTGGTGAGAAGGCTTAAAGCCACTTTTGTTAGAGTAACCTGAGTGCATTTATCACTGATTTAGCTGCTCCAAACTGGACACACTGGCTGATTTGTCAATGCCCTCAAAGGACCGGTGCAAAAACACCTTCCTTATGAGAGAACTCTAACATGGCTGCCACCTGATTAAAGTATAGTTTATGCAACTAAATCTGCTTGGGTAAGGTTAGAAAATATCACCTGCAGGAGAAAACTATTTGTTGAAATAGTGTTGAAGTCATGTGCTTTCTAAAGCCACCCAACATCTCCAGACTCCTCCTTAAGGCTTTCTGCAGTATAATATTCATATTCACAGTAATGCTTTATCTCTCTACACAGCCCTATTAAATTAAAACATATAGGTTTTTTCTAAATACAAAGATGGTTTGCTGTTTTTTTCACTGGCTACGTCATCATCCGTGAGTCTAGACTAAAATATCCTTGTCCCATATGAAATTGTATCATATACAAAACATCAGCAAAGTAAAATAAAAAATTTAAATGTCCAAAAAGTGATGAAAAATGCCTTATTATGGCACATTCAATGGATTTATAGCATAATTTGTGCTTAAATGTTGTAAAAAATACCAAATTATAGTAAGTCAAAAAATACCTCCTGAAAAAAGTCAGACAATAGTAAGTCAAAAAAGTCAAAAAATGTTAAAAAATTAAAAAGTCCAAAAAGTGATAAAAATGCCTTATTATGGTATGTTGAATGGCTTTATAGCATAATTTGGGCTTAAATGTTGTAAAAAAAAAATAAAAAAAAATGTAGTATGTCAAAAAATACCTCCCGAAAAAGCTATATTGTATCTTTATTTTGAAAAGATTCTATGCATGTAACCAACAAAATATCATGTTGTGATTCCATTGGGCATTCTTTTAGAGTCCACCTGTCCATGGTAACTCTTTGAGTGCCATTGATGTATTTCCACATCATCTGACGCTTAACTGCCATTGACGTAAAAATACGTCAAAGTGTTTTTTCCGGAGCGGGTCGCCTATCACGGTCTCCCACAGTCTGTGGGTAATGTTGGGGCTTCTGGGAGATGTAGTCTGGACATAAAGAGACAGTATATGCCACAGAGATCAAAGCAGTAAGTGGAGACGATCGAGATTGGAGAACAAAACGGACGGATTCTGGACAAAAGTGGCATTTTTGGTGAGAGTGGCCTCTACTCTACCTCTGATAAAACAAGAATGGAACAGGGTAAAATCAAACATTTTTTTCATGATAAAATAGAGAGTCTCTTCTTTCATTTGAGCAATTCTGTGTTTCCGAATCACAGTACAAAATATTCTGTCAGTCTTGAAATATGACACAAAATGGGCAAAAATGCTGGCACACAGCACTTTAAGTTTTATAAAGCTGAAACACTCAAGAGAAGCAAAACTTGTGTCAATAACTTATGAATTTTACGGCGCGTAGGCAGTGATTTATTACTAAGAGCTTGGTCTGCAGCCCATAATAACATGATTTAGTTCCATTGGTTCCATTCTATAGACTGTTGCCAGGGTAACATAATTCACATAATTCTGCTCCCTCTCTACACTGCAGAAAATCTTCACATGGTTGGGGCTTTAAATGTCTGAATAAATGAACCAAATAGGTTGAATTCCTCTCTTGTTTGAAGACCTCAACATCAATAAAATATCTAAAGATGTTATTATATGACAAAACAAACATAGTTCTGACAATCCCATCATTATGAAATCCTTTGATTGGGTAGACAGGCAGTAATGCACTGCAGCATCGCTGGCTGTTGCCCTGGGTGACAGCTCTCAGTCACGCTCATGGCTTGTGTGAGGTGTCACTGTGGACCAGCGAGGCACACTGGGAGGTGTTTTTGTCTGCCTTGGAGCAGCTCTTCCGGCAGCTGGTCCTGAGAAGAACAGTACTGCTCAGTTCTTATCAACTTCTGACGCCCTCTCCTCCCATCTCCCATCCTGTTTCTCTCTGTCTCCCCTCTTTCTTTCCCTCTCTCCCTTTCTCTGGTTTTGTTCACTGACCTGTTTCCCGGAGGCTTTCTGACTGAGGCAGTGGATGGAGGATAGAGTCTGATGAATGCGCTCTATACTAAAGGACCAATATGTAATTGTGGTACTGCTCCCCCAATGTCCCAATCGTTCTTTGTCTAGTCACCTTTGAATGCCAGTATCTGAAGGCATGGGATGAGGAGTGACTGTGTATGCAGTTATTCACCAATGCAGTTATTCACCAGCTAACAATGCACTGTAAGGGGCGTGTCGGGGGAGGGGGGGTGACCTGGTTGAACTCTGATTGGCCGCCTCAGGTGTCACCCTACATGATCGCCAGACATGACGTGGGTTGCAATTCGACCTCCAACCTGAGGGGCAGTGTTGTCTGGTTGCACTGGATTTGATATGACAGTTGTTATATGGAGTGTGAAAAATATCTATATTTGTTCAGGTAATCACATTTCAGGTTTGTAAAGTCAAGTTCTTATTTATTTACTTTGATTTGGTTGGCACTTTATATTATTTTTGCATTGTCTTTATTTTCAGACCTTTCATCAAAAATGTAACATCATTGTATTTCACTTGTATTGAATTATCTGTCGTGTCAATTTCTATTTCTTTCAATTTATACTAACATGAAAGTAATTATGCTGTGTTGATGGAGGTGCATGTGACTGAGATTTAATCCTGTGAAAATAAAGTCTTGACTCTGTACTGTACAAGGTGTCCTGTGTATTTTGAATCAATAGTTTTAACAACACGAAAACAATTCTACTGGTACTCATCATTAGTAGCCTATTCAGCCAATGGAAACAGTATATAAATGTACGACATATGATTATGAGAGTCTGTAGGAAAAAAATAACCAATATATAATGTCACCTGGATCATCTTATTTCGTAAAGAAAACAAAAACAAAACTTAAATCCTCTAATACAATAAAGTCAAAGAAAAAAAATCCCATCAAGCTGCACTGCTGAAGGACCCAGGGCTTCTGGAGCTAATAAAAGTGATAAAGTGTCCTCTGAACAATTGAAAACTCTTAATCTGTCTCTTGCGAGTATCCCCAATATATGGGAGTGCAGTAATACTCTTTTAACATATCAGCAGTATAATTTGTGATCGTGAAAATTATAGCAGCGATAGCTTTCCTGATATCTATTCCTCTTATAAACCAGGAAATCCTTTTATCTTTAAATTAACTTGATTTCAGAGCCTGTATTGATCTGGAATGGAGCATTTTTTCAGGCAGTTTCTCTGGAGGACGCATACAAACTTATGAGCACTGCTTCTGCTTTTGGTCCAACATGAAACACTCAAATGTCTGATTAAGTAGCTGCAGCTGAATTCAGTTTATCATCTCAGAAACACAGACTCAGTCTCACATGTTAGATGTGAAGAAAGAGAAGCACTGTGTTGTGCTGCTGGCACGATCCATCCCACCAACCACAATACAGAATTCTTCAGCCTTATTGATCGAGCGAGGTCGGCCCATACATCACACACAGCTACTTTATTCGCATTCCATCTGCCTCCTGTAATGAAACATATTGAATGTCCGCTGCCCTTTCGTGCAAATACCAAAGCAGCAGAAGAGATCTGCTGTGCTATGTTCTAATGATCTGAGAGCCTGCCCGAGCAAAATTAGTTACATCTATAAAAACACAGCTTCATCTAGCATCTGAGAGAGCAGCTGCCATAGCAACCAGACACTGAGTGTTCGCTGAAAATGAATAAGACAATACACAGGATCCTGTCTTTGATGGCTTCTGCTCAAATTATTATTTTCATATATATCACTCCAGGCTTCTCATCAGCTCACCATCTCTATTTGACTGCTGACTCATCCCTTTGGCTCCTTCACCCGCCCCTGACCTTCTATCCAGCATCCATTCATTTCTATGACTGAATTAATACATTCATTCATGGTTTAGTGAAAATGCCATTCAACTGAAGTGAGCAATGCACTCTGAGGATGCACATTACTTTTATTTTAATGCACTGAAACAGCTGTGATGCCTGGAACAAATCACCTTTTGCCATCATATTATATCTGATTGATTTGATTCTACATTAAACTCTGCTACCATTAAGCAGGTATAAGAGAACACTAGCCAGGGTCAGTGCATTGAAATAAATACTGGTCTCTAATTAAAGCTGGGTAAAAGATAACGATGGAAGGGTGAAGGTCTCCTGCTTTTAACTCATTGAGTGCCAGCTGTTTTTTTTAAACAGAAAGTGCCTTGTGCCAGCGTTTCTGCCCATTCTGAGTCATATTTCCCATTGAATATTTTGTACTATGTCTCTGAAAACACAGAATAGCTCAAATGAAAGAAGAGACTCTCTATTTCATCATGAAAAAAAAAATGTTTTTACCTTGTTCCATTCTTGTTTTATCAGAGGTAGAGTAGAGGACACTTTCACCACTTTTTTCCAGATTCTGTTTGTTTTGCTCTATAATTTCGATCATCTCCACTTCCTGCTTTGAAATCTGTGGTGTATACCGTCTCTTTATGTCCTGACTACATCTCCCAGAAGCCCCAAAATTACTCACAGGTTGCAGGAGAGCACTGTTTTGTCCCTGCTTCCAAAAAAAAGGAAAGATGTATATATATGTTTATGGCACTCAAGCGTTGTACTTTAAAAGACATACATATACCTCTCTGGCACTCAAAGAGTTACTGATAAATTAAGTGTATACATTTATGCCCTGAGGTTTTTTTTTGTTTTTTTTTTTTACAGTTTTCATTCACAAATTAATGACTTTGCTTGTGGCAGGAGAATGGCTTCATTTTTAAAGCACAGTGCTCCTTGTACTGCTTAAAACACTTTTGACATTGTGTCTTTGTCCATGGCTTTGAAAAATCAAGTAGAAAAAGATGGAGATTACACAATACTTCCACTTCAAAAGGAAGCAAGAGGAGCTGTGACCTTCCGGAGGCCTCGGTTTTCAACAATAAAGTGAGCATGAAAAAGGAAGATTGAGGTTGCAGCTGCGGTCCTTTCATGGGATTTGATGTCTTCCTCACTGTGAAGGCTTTTTCAGACAAAGCAGACGTTTTTTGACAAACAACCCCGTGAAGGCACAACACAAAACACAGCATGTGATGTTAAGAGAACATGACTGATAGTCTCTCTGAAAAATAAAAGGCATGTGCAGTATGGCTAGCCTGGCTGCAGCCCTACATAAACTTCCACTCAATTATCATTTCCCTGCAGACTACGTCTGGGTTTGATCCCCTTGGACTCAATTTCTCAGGATGATTTCCAACCGGGCCAATCAACAAATGTTGGGGAACGGGGGAGGCGGGTGTTAACGATGATGTCGAATGCGTGGCATTTGCATTGTAGTGTAACTGGTTGTAGTTTGGCAATGGTGGTGGAGAAGAAAGTGAAGGAAGTCATTCAATCCGTTTTGGCTAGCCTCCCAAATATTCAGCAATTTAAGTCCCCACGAGGTTCGGGAAAAATCTTATTTTTCAGTGAGCTCCGCAAAGGAGTTGGCTAACCTGAATGGTAGCGCCACATTACATACGTCGCGACCAAATGAACAGAGTTTATGCCTCCCATATGGAATTGGTTCTCAGCAGAGGAATGCCAGACCCTCTGTACGATAGTACGAGGATCTGGTAAGACCAGGCTAGCAGTATGGCTGTATATTAACTCTTTGAGTGCCATAGACAAATACATACGTCAAAAGGTCTTTTCATCAGCTTGCACAAGAGGGCGCTCTCACACAGCCTGTGAGTAATTTTGGGGGTTCTGGGATTTGTAACTGGGACATAAAGAGACATTATACGTCACAGAGGTCAAAGCAGGAAGTGGAGACGATCAAGATTAGAGAGCAAAACAAACAGAATCTGGACAAAAAGTGGTGATTTTGGTGAGTGTCCTCTACTCTACCTCTGATAAAACAAGAATGAATGGAACAAGGTAAAAACAAATTTTTTTTCATGAAATAATAGAGTCTTTTTCTTCATGAGCTATTCAGTGTTTTCAGAGACATAGTACAAAATATTCTGTGGGTCTTGAAATATGACTCAAAATGGCCAAAAACGCTGGAACAAGACACTTTATGTTTTATAAAACAGCTGGTACTCAATGAGTTAAGATATTAATGTAATTAGGTAATTAGATTAGATTAAACTTTATTGCCATTACACTTTTCAAAAGTAGAAGGTAACAAAATGCAGAAGATAATCAATGTGATGTTTATGGGTATTTTTACTCTCAAATATGTATTTTCGAAATTTTCTTTTGTTTCATCAAAAACATTCAGACTAAGGAAATATCTCTTCGTTGATCCCAGATTTCTATGGACATACACATACTCGACAAGCAAATATCTCCACAATTTTATTTTGTTTTTATACTATTTTTACTATTAATATATAGATTTTAGCCACGGGGAGATCCATGAATAAAAAAATAATGAAAAATGATTCCTTATTGCACCTAAAGTCTACTTAAAAGTCAGTATTACTCCGTGGTTATCAGACTTGTGATAGTATTTTCAATCAGTTACACTTGAGTCTAGACAGAAAAATACAACAGCTATTACAACTAGACAACCATCTGGATGGTTTACCATGTCATGGTCTCCAGAGGATGAAGCTAACTGACCTTTTGGGTGCAAACAGTTCAAAGGCCGACTGTTAAGAGAGAGTAAGAAGCTATTACCCTTCATAAGTCTTCCAAGATTTTGCTTATCTAGCTTTTTTCTGGCATTGATCAAAAACTGCATTTGTAAAAGTGTCATATATTTAATTGGATTGCAAATTGAGACAATATGATACAAATTTGAATATCTGTCATCCGAAATTAGGCAGTTAAGAGAGTAAAAGGTCAGAAAATTAATGCATTTTATTGAATGCAAAGCTATTATTCATTTTTATTTCCAGGTGAGAAAATATTGAGATCAGAAAATGTTCAATAATTTATGCAGCTTCCCCATTTTCCCAGTGTTTCTCCTGCTGCTTTATCACAGCAGGGGAGGTTTGGAGCTGCTAGATGATTTTTTTTAGCTTGTGTCATTTTGAAATGTTTATGCTGGACTTGATTTGATTCATTTAATAAAAAGTACACTAACAAAACAGTATTAATAATAACAGAAAATGCAAAGCAGGCCTGGAGCCCAAAAAGCTTGTTATGAATCTCTGCATGATTTGATGAAAATTAAATTAAATTAACTTTTTTTTTTAATCCTTTTTTTTTGACAGTGTTGACTCCTAAATCATCCTGTAGACCCAAACCTTTTATGTTGCAGATGGTAAATGGACTATTTATATACAGAGCTGCCCATCAGGATCAAATCTTAACATTTATTCACAGTTATGGCACAAAGTGTCACCGAGAATCAAACCACCAACCTTCCCACTGGTGGACAAGCTGTTCAACCTTCCTCTAAATGAGCAGCCTGACTCATTTTTGGTCAGTGTTAGATCTCTGAAATGAAAGGATGATGGGAACGCTCACGAGTGTGTGTGGGTGTGTATTAGTTTCTAGAGAAATTAAGCCCCCTGTGTCAGAAACCGATGCTGAGAGACACTTTTTGCATCAGTACACAACGTTCGGAGGTCCTGACCCAGCGTTGGTTTTTGACGCACTGGGGTGAGACTGTGCTGGTTAAACAGTGAACACAATGATCCCACCTGCCAAAGGACACAGTGTTGACCTAGCTGGTCCTATCTGTCTCTGCCTTGTCATATTTCACCCCGTATTTGTTTTCTTATCCTCAATCCATTCAAAGAGAGTCAGCGTTATTCTTAAGATAAGTAAATATATACTGTATCTACAAAACTACAAACCATTTGAAATAGAAATGTGTTATTTCAGGACATATTTTTTTCATGTTTAACTTGTGATCTTATTATTGAGAAAGGTTTTTGGACTCCTTTCTGCAACCCTTGCTGATCTTTATTTCCACTTGTCTGGTCTTGAAAAGCTTGAACTGTAATCTTGCAAGTTGGGGACAGATAGTTCTCTTTCTTTTTATCTTTAAGAGCAAAAGTACCTAAAAGCATCCCTAAAAGTATTCCTGTTTTCAATCCATGAAGCCCCTGTACATTCAACTGACCAATGAGACAGGGCAGATCAAAGAAACCACCCACAGACTTTTTATCCTTAGAGGCCTTCACATTATCACAGACAAACATCATCTCAGAGCCAGGCAGTAAGGAAGCAGCATTAGAGGGTGCATGGCTGAAAACCAAGTCAACTCTCCCTGTGAACGCTCAAAACTTCAGTCATTCATGACAGAACAGCACTTTACTGTTGAACTTGTCCTGCAGCCGGATAACACAGGCACGAAAACTTTAAACACATTTATTTTTTATAATGATGAGTTTGATGTGAATGTAGTCGTTGTATCCAAAAAACATAAAACCACAGCTGCCCAACTCACTGCAGAATTAAATGTGCACCTCAACTCTCCTGTTTCCACCAACACTGTCTCTCTGGAGCGCCACAGGGTCAATATCCACGGCCAGGCTGCTATAGCCAAACTTTTGGTCAATCGTGCCAATACCAAACGTCAGTTTTAATAGTGCCAGTAGTGAAAATCTTGGGCTGTTGACAATGTGAAACATGTATTGTTCTCTGATGAGTCCACCTTTACTGTCTTTCCCACATCTGGGAGAGTTATGGTGTGGAGAAGGCCTAAAGAAGCGTACCACCCAGACTGTTGCATGCCTAGAATGAAGCATGGGGGTGGATCGGTGATGGTTTGGGCTGCAATATCATGACATTCCTTAGGCCCAATACTTGTGCTAAATGGGCATGTCACTGCCAAGGAATACCGAACCATTCTGGAGGACCATGTGCACCCAGTGGTTCAAACATTGTATCTTGACGGCTGTGCCATGCATCAGGATAATAATGCACCAATACACACAGCAAAAATGACAGAGTGGTTTGATGAACATGAAAGTGAAATTGAACATCTCCTATGGCCTGCACAGTCACTACATCTAAATATATTGAGCCACTTTGAGGTGTTTTGGAGAAGCGAGTCAGGAAATGTTTTCCTCCACCAGCATCACGTAGTGACCTGGCCACTATTCTGCATGAAGAATGGCTCAAAATCCCTCTGGCCAGTGGACACTGTGCAGGACTTGTGTCTGTCATTACCAAGACGAACCGATGCTGTATCGGCTGCAAAACGAGACCGTACACCATACTAATGAATTATTGTGGTCTAAAACCAGGCGTGTAAAACCACTGTGCATGTAACAGAATGAGTTGAGGTGATAAACTTTGTGAAATATAAAAGAAAAACCAAAAAAAAAGCAGCCACATTCCTGCCACTATGTTTGATATTTGTTCTGTATGAGATGGGAACATGGAGTGTCATGTATTGTTTTCCAGCTTGCACCTTTTGATGAATGAAAAAAAAAATCCTACATGTATGATTGTAAAAAAAATGTAACTGACAAGCCAACAGCTGTATTTTTATTGAACCGTTATTTCTCCAGGTAGGTCAGTTGAGAACCAGTTCTCTGCTCCTTTCATTTAAGAAGACAGACCACAATAGAACTGTCTGCAGAAAAGACATGGCTTAGCTGTGCTGTTGACACCATATAGATGTTCAAAGTGGATCACAGCTCTAAATTAAGTCGGCAAGGTTAAGAAAAAAAAAACAGTAAACCTTAAAGGAAATGCATTCAGCAGCCTCATGTTGATTTATTGGGCTGTTTGGAGGCATGACACTGTAGGTTTAAGGGAGATGAATTCTTTAAGAAAAGGTTACGCAGGTGAGGAACCAGTTTGTGTGAGTCAACATCACACAGAATGAGACACCATGAACTAAGCCTCTAATTATAACATTTAAAAACAGTTTGTTTTATGCTGAACAAAGATTTGCCAGGATGCATGAAAGTACTTTCCTCCCACGACTCCAGTTTTTCTCTCTCTATACTGTCTCTATACTATCCTGTCATTTTCATTCATCATTTTCTATTGCTTTATCTACAAAACACACACACACACACACACACACACACACCCAAACCCTAATAAGTTTGACAAGAGCACCCTGTAAGAGCAGACAAGGCAACCGGATCAAATCTTAATCACCACGATGATGGGAAGGACACATTCTCGTCTATGCATGCTAATGAGCATCACCCCCTTCAGCAGAAAAGGTTATTTAGGGGATCAAAGGAAATATGACTCATTCTTAGTTCGGTGAACTTCTAACAGCGAACTGAATAATGTAGATTGTGTTAATATACCAAAACAAATAGTCATCGACCATTTCTATAACAGAAAAAATAATAATAAATAAATAATAACAAAATATTCTGTGCATCATGAAAAATGACTCAAAAACGCTGGCACAAGAAACTTTTTGCACTCAATGAGTTAAGCTGCTACTGAATCTTTTCGAGATGCAGTTGTGAAGAGATGCTCTTCATCATATCAGCGATGAGTTCTTGATGACAGCTGATCTATAATCATTCCAGCTAGCCTGCTTCTCTGACTCTGATGATAGATTTAGCTTCTTCCACACTGACAGCCCCACTCTGGAGCTTCACTTATTCAAAGTGAAACAGCGAGGGTAAACGGTTGTTGCTGTTGATCATCCTGTTGACGCTGTACAACCTTTTCGAGTTTGATAAGAGGCTGCAGAAGAATGAACGACTTGTGTTTTTTCTTTTTCAAGTGAAAGATATGGGAGGGGACATCTAGATAGAGGGCCAAGGATAAATCCTTGGTTACATCTTTTTTAAGATAAGTATCTGTGTTGTGAGGAGACAATCTGTGAATCTCTGCAGCCAGCTAAAGAAACGCTAAGAAATATGTCTTGTGGCACTGATGCAGAGACACTTTGCACCGGTACCTAAATGTGGATACTGTGACACTGTCAATGAATGAGTGAAACCTGATTTATAGTGACTGATGTCAGCTTTCTGTGCTGCATCTTTGCTCAGCTGAAGGATGGGACCCTCCATCTGGCAATGAAAGCCATTAGGTGACTCCATATTGCATCAGTTGTACATCATTGACTGTATTTTAACCTGCTGCTGTTAAATGAGTTTAAGAGAGGTTTCTACTGGATACTATGTGGTAAAAAACAACATAACAATAACCAAAGGGAGGGGAAAATGATGAAATGGAGCAAGGAAATTGATTCTTAAATTATTTTCTTGCTGTTTTTCCAGAGCTTCTACCTGCACTTCCTCTTCATCAGTGACCAAAGTTCACTCAGTTATCATTACTTTAACTCTTTGAGTGCCATTGACGTAATCATACATCAGAGTGTTTTTTTGACAGAGGGTCACTGATCACAGTCTCCAGCAGTCTGTGAGTAATGTTGGGGCTTCTGGGAGATGTAGTCGGAGCATAAAGAGATTGTATACGCCACAGAGATCAAAGCAGGAAGTGGAGACGCTCGAGATTAGAGAACAAAACAAACAGATTCTGGACAAAAAGTGGTGATTTTGATGAAAGTGTCCTCTACTCTACCTCTGATAAAACAAGAATGGAACAAGGTAAAACAAACACTTTTTTCATGATGAAATAGAGAGTCTCTTCTTTCATTTGAGCTATTCAATGTTTTCAGAGACATAGTAAAAAATATTCTTAAAAATGACTAAAAATGGCCAAAAACACATAAAGCACTTTCTGTTTTATAAAACGGCTGGCACTCAATGAGTTAAGTTCCATGTATGATTTGTGATGCCAACTGAGTCAAGTCTTCTCTTCTACAGAAAAAAAAATAATCTTTATACTTGCATATCAAATCAAAAATCACTAGCTATCCTTCAGATCATGTTCTTGAATTTTGGTGCGTTTCTGCAGCAAGACATATTAAATGTGATAAACCTTTACCCAGGAGGAAAACAAACAGCCACCAGCAAGAAGCTGTGAAGCTTAGTTTTGTTTCCGACAGTCTGCACACGAAATAAATCAGCTTTTTTGGTTCTGTTCTGGCTTAAATATGTGGTGAAGTTGGAGATGCACAAACTGTCGCTGGAGGACAAGTTTCATGCCGAGCTTAAGGCCAAAAAGCTTTGGAGGGACCTTCCTCACTGACAAAAGTAAGTCACTGGACAGGGGGCGGGGACTTCCAGTTGGGAGCCTTTGAATCATGTTGTAACTCATGCTATCTCAGTCCTGTGTTTTTGAGGGCAGAGTGATACAGGCTTGGTTCGGGGCTGTATTCAGGGCAAGCAAAGATCCACAGAGGGTTTCTTTAACCTCATTTTCTGACCGGCCAGCTCCCAGGCCTATTTAATATTTCACAGCTCCCTCTGAAATGGAGGAGAATGCACGTAATTAAGTGTGAACAATAAATTGGCTATAACCAATGCTCCGCTGAGCATACACGGTCAGTTTAAGCTTTTGGTTCATTCTGAATGTGTGCATCCCTGAGATGCTATGTGCATGTAGATGCATGAAATTACAGTGTGACGTGATTCAACCGTGACAAACTAGAACTTTGAAGTGTTAAATCGGCGGCCGGCTGTCAGTGACCTCAAACTGCTGCAGCTCTCAGAGGAGGAAGAGTGGTTTGCTTTGAAAGAGGTGTGCATCAGGAAAAAAAAGCATGGAAGCATGTAGAATATGATGCAAAATATAAAGCAGAGACAGAAACATAGGCACATGGCCAGATGAACAGTGGAATATAAAGATGTAAATAACTGAACAGTTTGTCTTGTTACCCAGATAATTAGAAAACAGTGTGAGGATGGAGCTGTGATGTGTGCTTCAGTCATTCAAGTAGCACAAAAGTTGTTGGAAAAAGGTGTCAGATTTTGCACTGCTGATGACAAAAGTGCTGCGCTGCATTCTCAAGACTAATAAATGCACTGTCATGCAAAAAGTCAGGCAGGTGCAGGCAGCAGACACAGGCAAATAAAAGTTCTTTGAGCAAGGAAAGACGAGCCGACAGTGAAATGAGACGGTAAAAATAATGAGTGAGTAACTGGTCTAATGAGAAACAGGTAAAACTGATCAGGCAGGGGCAGCGAAACTCCTAAACATGACGCGTGAGGAGTGAGCTTTCAAAATAAAACAGGAAACAGACTCCCGTGACAACAAAGAAAAGTCTACTTGAGAGAGTGCATAAATTTAGAGTTCAATCAAAGAATGACTTTCATTTTTGTTTTAGTCGAATAATTTAATAGTAATATGAGGCATGTATTTCACTAGAAAAAAATAAAGATGTATTATTTATTTCCTCCAGAGAAACATAGAACTTCAACTTCAATGATTTTTTTGGGCTAAATTAGACTCCTCATTAAGAGAAAACTGGCTTCCATGTGTAAACAGGTGGAATGACCCTTTGATATTTGATGTATCTGTGCAGGAAATATTCCAATATGAGCCATAATTTCTACAGAATAAGAAAGGGCCACCTGCTTGCAAGGACTACTTTATGAGAGCCATATGTGTTGTATCCAATACATTTACTAATCATAAAAATAGTCTTGATGGATTATAGATCATAACCTGGCGGTTTTACGGCAGTGTCGCATTTTCATCCAGAGGTGATTCTATTCTATAAGTCTGAACAAGAATATTTTCAATTTATTGCTCTGGGTGGACAGCTCGACAATACATGTGCACCCACATACAGTAGAGTAACATGCACACACACTCAGTCACAGTGACCGCCTTGGTTTTGGCAGCAGATGCGGGCCTGTCCAGATGAACTGTTATTGATGGAGGAATGGATCATCCTCCCTCCCACTGTCTCAACACACTGCATTAATGAAGTATTCTGCTGCACAGGCCAAGCAGATAGTGTTATGTCTGTGGGTTGCAGATCCATATGCTCAAAGTCTTATTTCATTATCTTAAATAATGTTTTTATACTGTACTGCTAAGACAATAAAAGACCAGATGAAGTGTACAATTAATTAAGTATAATATAAGTCAGGAAATAAGTAATAATGTGAGAGCAAATGTGTTCTTGTAGTCCACTTAGGTAAAATTTGATTGTTTCACATTTCCCTCGTGCCTCCCTCTTCATTAAAGACAAATGCACCTTTGTTGGAGCCAGATGAGACGAACAGTGAGCAACAGGAAGCTCACACTTTGGATGTTTCAGCTCTCAGTGTGCAACGTCAGCTTCCATATTTCTCCCTTTGTTCTCCACTGTGTGCTTGTCTCATAAAGTACATTTTATCAAAAGGCAAAGAGGTGGTGTTAATGCACTATAATTATACACGGAGGTAGATTGTGAGGCAGACTGCCATCTACTGGCTTCATAGCACCCCCCCCCCCCCCAACACCCACACACAAACACGCACACACACCTCACCTCAGATCAGTGTTCACGCACACTCATTCTGGAAAAAAGTATGCCCGGGTGCATGCCCGACCATCAATATTCAGCGGTAAAGGCTTTCACTGGGCTTGACATCACAAATCAAATCTACATTAATTTGTTCATTCTCCATTCTGGGTCTCTCTTAACTATGTGCAGGTAGTAATTTGCTGTTTAAATGTAACTGAAATAAAGCTATCCTGTCAAAGAGGGAGTTAAATATCATAAAAATCAGCTGCTGAGCATAAACCATTATGCAGGCACATAAATACTCTAAAAACCAAAATACCAACACATTGACAAAAATTGTAGCACATTTCAGCAAATCTCAGGCTGTACATGAAGGAAGAAGTCAGCCGTCATCATTTGCACCATTAATTAAGAATTTCCCAGAAGTGCTTTTCGCTGTAGTTGGTGTTTACTTTATGAGTTGATGCATCAGATTCACTCCCTGATCTTTCTGGAACAACAAAAACATTTTAACAAATCAGACCATGGTGATTAATTATGCTTTAATCTGAAAGGTAGACTCAAAACCGGAAGTAGCTTTAATTAAGTCAATTATCAGGTTGGGATCACTCCACCTTTGACCATAATTGATTAAGATAACCAGGTTAGGTGTTTTTAAGCTTCTCAAAATACTGTCTGTGTAACACCGCATATACATTTGGGGTATAATGACACAAGTCATGCTGGGTTGGTTTTATGCACTTACAATATGAGATACATGGAAGAGGTTACTCAATGTTTGCAAACAGGGGATGATGATATGGACACAGACTCTGACTCTGATCTGTTGGATGCAAAGAGGGTCTCCGAGTAGGAAGCTTTTATATGGCAATGAAATCGACTGGAGCGACGCGCGCACCAATCAGACGCGTTTGATTGATGTTTAAGGGACTGTTGAGAGGAGTAGTCGCCTGGCAACCGCCTAATGAAATGTAAGAGCCGTGGCTATTAAAAATAGCGACCTCAGAACCTATTCACTGCGTTTTGTATAGCTGCTGTTTCAAAGAAACCAGTCAGCTCCTTGGTTCTTTTGATGAAAGAGACGCACGATTCAAAGTGTAAACTCTCCGCATCTGGTGGAAAAAAAACGGTGGAGTTGGATGTGATGGGCTGTCTTTTGAGTCGTGATGGTTACTTCTTTTATAACCCTGCGTTTTCTCAAGGAAATGCCGATCATTTTAGGGCCCCGGCTGTTAAATCCTCGCATCCTTAATCCTTAATGTATGTTAAATCAGTGTATGTGTGAGGCAACAATGGATGAACACCGTTCCCTCTGAGCTGGAAAAGACGTCACATCAGTACACACTGCACAAGAAATGTCCATCTCAGCAAACCCAATCTCGTTTTTTTCAATCTGGAAACCTCAGAAATGTGGAGGGATTGAATCTCACATATACAGAAATAACATTTGGTCCAAGAAATCCCATTTCTCCACCCCAAAAAAAACCCACTCGGTTCCAAAGGTTGTTGGATGAAAAGGAGTGGATCGATATATTTTGCAGCGTCGCCTTGTTTGATCTCTGAATCTGAAGGAATGAAAATGGGATGGATGTGACTGACTGTTACTGTGGAAACCAACTTTCCCCTGCCTACGCGATGCTCGTTCATCCTCAACTACCCAGCCTCCATGTATTTGCTAACAGCTCAGCAAACGATTTCCATTCTTGTCTTAATAGCCGTCTCCAAACTCATCTCATTTTAAACATAACATGTTATATGGCATGGACACTCCATTCAAAAACAAAGATTTTGTCACTTACAGCAGTTGGTTACAGCAAAACTGTTCGCCACCTCCAGATTATCAATGTGAGGCGTCAGTCTGAATTCCGAGGTGCCAAACTGAACCATTCCTATCCGAAATGCGCTGTACTCTTGATCCGCGCCCCTTGGAAAGAGTCCCCCTGAAACCGAAATGCAAACATCAGCTACACTTGCACATTGTTCTCTTTTAAGACACACATTTTCTCATCAATTTGCGCACAAAACCGGTGCGTTTTATCCACGTTTGAACTAATGGATACCTACCAATTTGAACACTGGGTGAGCCTCCAAGCGCGCATCCCCATAAAACCAACAGAACTGAAACGGATAAATTCACTATCTTTTCCATGACCACAGTTTAGGTGTCCACATCCACCAGGGGAGTCTGATATTCCTCGATGTCTCCAGAGATGTTAGATCCGACACACATTGAAGACCCTCAGCCTTTGGGAGAAAATAATTAAAATCTGCAGCAAAAGGAGTTGTTTTTTTCTGCAGGTGGCTCGTTGTGAAAGGACCACAGCAGTGAAGGAATGATCGCCTGCTATGTAGGTCTGTCTCTTCTTCCGCTCCTCCTCGTCGCTCCCCTCCTGCCGGTAGCCGATTCCTCCTCCAGACTCACAGGGACACTGCGCGTCTCCGCACGGCGCGCCGGTGATCCTTTCAGCATCACACCCACAAGTAAGGAATGTTAATGAGAAGGCGGAATGAGACGAAAAGAGCCGAGCGGCAAGTGACAAGAGCGCACAGCCAGATCGATTGGGAGTTAGTAGTGCGTTATTTAGTTAGGAGCATCATGGCATGAAAACAGTCTTCCAGGGTCATTATGTGTGTTCGACTTCATGAAGAAGACACAGGACACTTCACACTTCCTTCACAGCCCCACCTTTTCAACAGCTCCTTCTGTTTTTATGTCAAAACTCAATCCCCCAAAAAGCTTTCCAACCCAACATCATCCTCATATGGATTGACTTATCATTTTCCTCAGCGAGCTTATGTTAACTTAAACCTTCCCGCTGTATTATTTTATTAATATTTCAAGATAAAACGTTGAGGTGTTGCGCAGAACCATAGAAGCAAATTTATGAGCAAAAGCCACAATATCTTCAGCAATCAACTAATGACATAAAATGAAGCAAATATATAAATAGTTTACGATAAGAACAATACAATTAAAACGTAAAATAATATAAGAATGAAAATTAAAAATAAAGGTGATTAGTGTGTGCTCATTTATGAAACACCAGGGAGAAGAGGTGAGTTTTTAGGGAAGATTTGAAAGTCTCTAGGAGGATCTAACGGAGATGGGGAGACTGATCCAGAACCTAGGGGCCGCCGCCATGAAGGCCCTTTCACCTCTAGACTTCAGCTGTCAGAGGACTTTAGGGCTCTGGTGACCCAGGAGCTCAGTCAGGTACAGAGGGGCAACACGATTAAGGGCTTTAAAAAAACATCAAAAGAAGTTTAAAATCAATGCAAAAGTGGACCAGCTACAACTGGTGTGATGTGGTTGTGCTGTCTCTTGCCAGAGAGCAGTCGAGCTGCAGCATTCTGGATGAGCTGAAGGGTGATGGTCGACTTATCCAAGCCAATGTACAGAGAGTTGCAGTATTCTAACCTCCATGTGATAAATGCACGGGTGATTTTTTTTCAAGCTCTACCTTCGAAAAGTAGCCCTTGGTTTTGGCTAAAAGACAGAGTTGGAAAAAGCTTGTTTTCACAGTTGCACTGATCTGCTTATCCAATTTTAATCTCTAGATCACTCTTGCATGGGTCAGACTTTACTGACATTAGAAGTATGTTTGCACCGTTGCACTGAAGTGCTTTGAAGAGGCACGTGACTCAGCTTTGACAGATTTTAACCATGTGGAAGATGTAATCCTTTCTTCCCCAGCAGTTCCTGATTCATAATGGAATATAGCTGGCAATAATTGTAACTTTGACAACTGTTTTGTATAACTGACAAAATGTCAGACAAGTAGCAAAAAATGTATATTGAGTAGACAATTCGAATAGAGACATTCAGATGCTTTTCGGCCACTTGAAAAACAACTTTCCTCTAAAGCACGTTAAAGGCCAACATTTCATACGGAGTGAACTCATCAGCTGGAGGCCATCACTCATGCTCTCCAGGAGCCAATCTCCTCTTTAACTTTGATCTAGTGCTTATTTACGCCATCTGCATACAAATCCAATGCAAATGCATGAACACTTGTAACTGCCATACATGGAGGAGAGCTGTCTCGCAGTTAATAGGGAATAAATGGCATTCCCGTCCCCTTGTTTTATGATATGCATATCTTAGCCTGCACAGACAGATGTGTATTAATCATTAGACAGTGTGAGATAGCAGTATGGGAGCAAACTAATGAGGCGGAGAGGAAGTGGGAGCTCAAGGTGGAGGCAGCTGGAAGCAACGGTGTGTGTTAGATTTCAGCACCACGGACAGCACATCATACCATCAGACTGCAGGGGTGGGGACTAAAAAGGACATGTTTGGTTTATTATAACTCGGTTCCTAATTTCTGGGGCCTGGAATAATTTCTAACACAAGTGGTTGGTCAATTGTAGAGGTGGCATTAATTAGTTGGACATTATTTTCCCTATAATTAATACAAACTTAGAGTTTTTTTCCAGGAATTACTTAGAAAATACGGACACATAAAAGTGAGGCTTGTTCAAAGCCTGTATTTCTACTTGATTTGTTTTGATTCTTGTATCTTTTAGCAGTGTTGCCAAGTTCTCAGCTATTAATTTGGTAGGTACAATATTTATAATGCTGATGGTCGAAAGTCCAAAAATTAGAACCCAGTCGTATGAATATGGAAGTATATCTGTGCCATCTGATCTTCATTTGAATTTCTGAAGCTGATTTTTTTAGTGTTAAAATTCCAACTTTGAATTTCAAAGCCATTGAATTTCAAGAATACATTTTTATTCCTGTTATTTTAATATTGAATTTTTAAAAACATAATATTTTGAGACGTTGAATTTTTTTACACTGAATTTATTTAATCACTGAGAAAAAAATAAGTGTCAAAAATAAAAATGCTTGATCAAAATTCATTGTTTTTGATCTTCATAGTCTGATTTTGATGCTAAAAAAATAGCTTTAGAATTACAGATCTACTTCCATATCAGAATGTCCTTCTAACTGCTGCACTTTAAGTGTCAGACCTGTTGCACTCTGGATGAACTAGACTGGCTCTCTGGTGCTGCTCTCTTTGTAAACCCCACACATGCTCAGCTGCTTGTGTTTCACTCATATGTTCATCTATTTGACCTTGTCTTGACGTTCTGTCGTGCATGGATTCACTCTGCCGCTGCTGGATTGAAATGCAATTTCAGTTTGATTATCTTACAGCGCATTCGGCAATTTACTGAATTTACAACCAGCGAGATGATTTAACTGTTGCAGCACTGACGAGCGCTCTAATGACTTTTAGAAATCAAATAATAATAACTCTTTATCAAAGCATGAGAATGTCTAACTTTGAGTTAATTTACACAAATAAATAAAAAGTGAGATGGATATTTAACGAAAACATCTGTTCTTCCTGGAAAATCCGGCATTTGGTAGCTGCTGTGAAGTGACCTTTTGAGAAATGTTTAACCACTGTCTTCTGTGTCCCAGAAACCCTTTGCAACTGCTTCCTGGAAAACATTTACATTTCTGGCATTTAGTTGTTTCTCTTATTGAGAGATGAGCATTTTAGAGTTCTTCTGCAATGAGACTCTTGTGATGGACAAACACTGGCTGTTATTGTGACCTTTCAATAACACATTTAAATGATTTTAATGAATCCCCTGCCATCATTAGCTGCAGCACACAGAAACAACTGATGAATGTTTCTGTGAGTATTCTTTGGAAGTCCATTAAGAGCTTAAAAGGATGTAAGTCTACTCTCTTATTTTCTTTCATCCCACTACTGGGAGCAATGTTTGAGACTGACCTTTGCTGTTTTTCAGTATCAAAAATAAACTGTGATGCGGTTGAGTCCACTTGAATGTTGGAAAATAGAATGCTAAGAGACTATCCTATTTCTAGTTTCAATCTTATGACTCCGAAATGATAAGGAATATGTAGCTGTGTCATCACTTTTCTTTATTGTCATCTTTATTGTCAGCAAGTTCCACGAGGCTGGAGCTAATCTGAGGCTGCACAGAGCAGGAAGCAGGGAGCTGCTCTATTTCAGACACGTCTGCACTTAAACACCATGAACTCAACAACTTCCCAACACACACAGAACAATAACTACAAATTAATCGGACAAATGAATGCACACAAAGCATTAACTGTCAATACAGTTGCATAATTTGATTGAAACTGAGACAAAAGAACACCTAAACAAAATGCATTTAGAGGAGTATATTGTGTCCATATTATGTCCATATATATGATGTATTATGACAACACAGTTTCATCAGTCATCACATACTGACGTATGGTCATTGTCCCGTGACGTCACTCAGCCGACGGCTAGGGTACCCCCTTCTCTTCTCGAGCCAACGAAGAGGGTCATCTGTGGCGTAGGTATGTAAAATAATGTTGAATATAGACGTTTTAGAAAACATTACCAGCCAACTTCATTCAGTCGGCAAAGGGATATCACAGGGCAATGACCAAATGTCAGTATGTGATGAGTGGGGGATGAGATTATGTAGATTATGTCAGTGATTTCTTTGCAAGTGGAAGTTATGGCTAAAATTGTTGCAGCACAAACACCAAAACAGTATTTAAACTAATCGTGATGCTTTATTTTGACATCAGTCAACTGATAAGGGACATTAAGTCAGCAATGGCTCAGTGATTTCTACTGTAGTACAGTCACTGCTGACGCGACAGTGACTTAGTAAAGTGAAGAAGTGATGTGAATACATAACAAGACTTTTGGACACAGAAGTTGGTAAGTGAAGCATCTACTGCCATTAGAACAGTTGTGGGGAGTTGAAAAGACAAGTTTTAGAAGTGTTTTTTTTTAATTTGATTTGTCCCAAGGTCACAAAGAGAGCTCAGACTGGAC
Source organism: Synanceia verrucosa (assembly GCA_029721515.1). NCBI lineage: Eukaryota > Metazoa > Chordata > Actinopteri > Perciformes > Synanceiidae > Synanceia > Synanceia verrucosa. The sequence goes on from CM056553.1 coordinate 5,741,697, forward strand.
ACTTTGACTGCATCAGCTTACGTCAATAACACTCGCCGATGTTACTGTGAGCTCATTTTACAATTTGACCTCAAAAACCCTGATCAGATGAGAGCTTCATAACATAAAACCTGTTCGCTCCTTATAGAAGTAATATCAAGGCTGTATGTTGTTGAGGCACCATATTCATGTCCATGTGAGTCATGCAAGAACAGATTCCAAAAATGAAGATGCCATTTTGAAACAGACCCTTGCACTGGGATTTGGGTGTAGGTGTATGAGTCATACTTTAACAGCCAGCAGGATGTTGTGTGCACACACTGGACTGCTTTGTATTAAAGTGTTGTGCTCATAAACAGCTCGACAACATGCAAAATCATTTCCACTTGTCTTTTGCATCATTTTTTTTTCCAATGTCTGCCTTTTGCTAAAGATCCATATCCCTGAACCTCTTGTTGCTTCGTGCTTTTCATTAAATAAAAAAGACAATAGAAAAGAAAATATTTTAATTTGATAGGAGCACATGTCCAACTGTCCTCCAGTTCCTCCACTATCTGCAGTATTTTCAGGTGAGGGATCACCAGCAAAGACAAATGGACAAAAAAGGAGGGAGATACTGAGGGATAGGTGACTACTGGGCTGATGAGGAATAAGTGAAACCCATATAGACGAGGCAGAAAATCAAAGGCAGGAAGTAAAACAAGACACAAGAGGAGAGGACTTTCAAACTAAAACAGGAAACAAACTAAGCCAAGAACCCTTGGACACTATCAGGTTTCTCAGACTTGGTGTCATCACCATCACAGTGTCTCTCTTCACTGTCTTTTCTCTGGTTTGGGCAGAACTAATTGAAATGATGGGACCCACTGTCATGGCTATTTCACAGATTGGTCGAGTCTGGCTGATTCTGAGCTCCTCGCCAACTCGACCTCTGACAGGAAATGGCATCTTCCACACTTTGTAGACTTCCAAATTTCAAGTCTGCCACCAAACAGCCACCATGCCTGTGATGAAGTGAGGAACTGTGGCTGACCTGAAATCCACTGTGGCATTCGGAAAATAACCTATTTTGTCTCAGGTGTCAGATCAAACCATGACAGTTTTCTCATGACTCTGTACAAATGTGACAGCGAGAAAACAAAGAAACCAGCTAACAGAAATGGACCAGAGATGCAGGTGATGCTGGTTGGTCTAATCCCCCACTAATCACTGTATGTCCTTGATTCTATGAGATGATATTTGCTCCGTATGTTTGGATGTATATTTAGGCTGATGTGTGAAAACCTTGTTCACAGTAAATGAGCTCCCAATAAGCCCTGTGGCCTCTCCTCCCCCACTGTTCCCTCACTAATCATTGCCTGACTGTCATGGTGGTTTTCTTGGTGGCTGGGTGGCAGCCTGGTGAGAGGTCATGTTGGATTAGAAAGCACCCTGTGTGATATAGGTTACAGCGCTGCGCTGCTAGCAGGGCGTGGGGGTGGAGCGTGCATGGACACACAAAGAGACACACGAGTCACAAGGACGTCTTCTGTCCTGGTGCTGTGGCTTTAATCATTAAAGCCCTTAATGTTGTTCCCCTGCACCACGGTGATCTATTAGCTCATCTATTAGCATATTAGAATAGCATGTTTGTTGCAGTTCAGAGCCTCAGCTGAAGACCAGGAATGTAAAATGTTGAACAGGTTTGGAGAGAAAGAACATTCTTCTAAAGGGTTTGCACAGTAATACTTGAATAGTATCACCACTGAAAATATTACATATCAAAGCTTCCAGCTCATAGATATGGAAGTATATTGAATTTCTATCATGTATTTTTATTTCTGATATTTATTTTTCCCAATGATGAAACTAATTCATCATTCATCACAAAATTCAACTGAATGTTTCCTTTTACACTGGTTTGCAGAGCTGAATTTTTCGATGTTGAATTTTTTGATGCCGAATTTTTTCAAGTTTTTTACATCAAATTTTTTTTTGATGTTGATTTCTTCACCTTGAATTTTTTTAAAAAACTGAATATTTTGAGACATTGAATTTTTTTACACTGAATTTATTTTATCATTGAGAAAAAAATAAGTTTCAAAAATAAAAATGCGTGCTGGAAATTCAATGGTTTTGATCTTCATAGTCTGATTTTGATGCTAAAAAAAATCAGCTTTAGGAATTAAAATTCAAAGTCAGATGGTACAGATCTACTTCCATACATAGCCATACGTTCGTACTTTAGCATGAAGTAGAAATAGGCATTTCTTGCAGTGCTATATTCATACATTACACACAACCTGGCGCAACATCTGCTTTGCTCCCAGAAGATCATTTTAGCTCCTCATTACATTAAAGAAATATAGATTTGGCCATTGGAGGGCACTGCAATGCATAATCTTTCTCATTTCAAATTCTGTCAGAGCTGAGATGAGTCCTCAGATGAGTCATATTTCAACTAGATACGTTTTTCATCAATCTGTGAAAACATATGCAATGATTCATGTTTCAGCATGTTTTGGAGGCTTTTTCCTCTTGAGTCTGGTTTCAGTCTGACTCTTTCTCTGTCTCAGGCAGGTTTTTTTGACTGAAATTCTTTCCTATATCTGTAACCACGTCAGCCATGGAGCAAGAGGAAAAAAAATGCACTGATTTCGTGTTAAAAACGATCCCAGTAAATGGCAACTTTGCTCCTTTACATGAGCAATCCTGGTGTAATTTGTTTCAAACTTCATTAATATGACCCTGTTGTCACAACATAAGGTCGGCATCTATCTTGCTTCATTAAGTCGGAGGCAGATTTCGTATGAGAAAACGAGTCAGGGGTCATTTTCCAGGCAGGTTTGCATGAATAATAGATGGCTGGTGATGGTTGATTAGGTGAGGTCGAGCCTCGTGGAAGAAACATCTGTGTCGTGTGATGAGTAGGAAACATGGGAGATTGAAGACACCCAGAATTAAAAGCACTACCACAACAAATACCACTCATTGTGTAAGAATTCAAATCTGTGTGTTTATTTGTAATCACATCAAATGGTGAAAAGTTATTTGGTCATTTATTGGTCTTGTAAATGTCACAAACACATGGCCACAGCTCACTAGTGACCCATTTACACACTCTACAGGTGGGTGATGTCAAACAACATTTGTTTGAAAGGTGGCAGTGTCACATAACCATCTGAACAGGAACAGTGTTTCACATATCCATTTATCATCTCAAGAGCAAATCATAATAAAATTTAATAAATACTTTCTATATATATATAGATTTAGATTTCATCTCCATGTACATGCAATTCTTTTAAACATGCATTGTAATTACAATGTTGCACCGAAGCTTAAATAAAATGTCATAACTTATTTAGCGAGCAGACTGTGAAAAACCAAATAACTATTTACAAATGCTCTTTTATAGATCTCTGCTTCTTCTGCTCGGCTCTTACGCAATCAATCTTTGTGGATTTTACAACCGCATCTGCAATCCTATATTCACCTTTCAAGTACCATTATCATTAAATTAAATAATTCAGTACAAGATGCTACTCATCCATTTTTGTTAAATAAAGATTAAGTTATAATCATTGTTTATGATACAAATCCTGATAGGTATTTATTTTTATGTAAATATAAATGTAATAATAATAATACATGGACGCTGTATATTATTCTTCAGCAATTATTTCGTATGAGTAAGATTCACATATCTCCAAGAGTGTGTTTAAATGCTCATGTAAACATCATATAAATGATCACAAACATGGATACTGTAAATATCATGACTAACCAGGTTTTTATTGTTCCATGTAAACAGCAGATCCTGAATACGATCAAAAACAGGAGATCAGAATGAAAACACAGCCAGTGTTCACTTTGGAATGAAACTTTTTGAATGTAATCAAATCAATAAAGGAAGTGTGTGTGTGTGGACATTTATTACTAACGTTATGGGGACATAAATCTGCTCTCAAAGTCATATTGTGGGGACTAGCCCTCCCTGTGGGAACAAAATGCATGTCCCCAGAATGTAAACTGTTCCAGTTTAGGGTGGAGACTTTGTGTTAAAGTTAGGATAGGGTTAGATCTGGGTTTGGTTAGGATTAGTATTATCTAAGTAGTGACTATGGTTAGGGTTAGGATAAGTCTCGAGGACATGAATGTTAGTCAATGTAATGTCCCCGTAATGTTAGTAATACACAACTGTGTTTGTGTGGTGGGGGGGTTTAACAATATAATATGAAAACAATCACAAATATACGGACCAATAGACCACATTGAAGAAGAGGAAGGAGAAAGGGAAGAGGGCTCGGGCGTACAGATCGACTCTTTTGGCAGCAGAGGGGATGACTGGTTTTGGAGGAGGAGGTTTCTTGTTGTTCTTGGCCTGGGATTTGCCGTGAGCACTGGTGATGTCGATGGGCTTCCCGTAGCAATCGAAGTTTGACAGCTCAAAGTCCCGTGGGAGTGAGCCCACGATGCTGAAGTCGTTGGTCCGTAGGTCTGATTTAGAGGTGCACACCTTCTTGCAACGAGTTTCTGCCACCTGGGTGCAGAAGGAAAACACAAGGGGAAAAAATATATATTTTAAGATCTGGGGTGTTTCAACTGAAACCTAAAATAAGATTGAAAGTATGGACCCAGACCCTGAAGCATTGTCACCACTGATAACAGGGTTCTTGCACCATGTTAAAAGTCAAATTTAATACTTTCTGAGACTGTTTTTGACCCCAACAAATATAATTTAAGACCCAGAAATGTCATAACAATTTCTTTGGTAGAAAATAGAGCCTGACCAATATGGCATTTTTGAGGCAGATATTGATATTTAGCAGGAAAAAAAAATCGATAACCGATTAATATCTGCTAATACTTTTTATGATTTTTTTCAGCCCTTTAACCCTGCAACAACCATATAAATTTAAAGCAAAACACTTAACTTTAATTTCACAACTTTCAAGAACAAAGAAGTGAACTTTGGGAACAAAATAACTCTGAATAATGTGTTTTCCTATTGGCTTTAAATGCACCATCTGAAAATGCAATACCTACAGCAAATGTATGGTAAATTCAAGCCAATTTAATACTTTAATTACCCAGATTTTAATTTAAGACACAAACCACTGGCAATGATTTCTGGATTTCAACTACATCCATTTTCTTTTGTTCTTTGCAAACCACAGCCTGTGAGTAGTTTTGGGGCTTCTGGGAGATGTAGTTGGAGCATAAAGAGATGGTATACACCACAGAGATCAAAGCAGGAAGTGGACATGATTGTAATTAGAGAGTAAAACAGACAGATTCTGGACAAAAAGTGGTGTTTTTGGTGAAAGTGGCCTCTACCTCTGATAAAACATGGAATGGAACAAGGTAAAAACATTATATTTACTCATAATGGGCAAAAACACTGGTACAAGGCACTTTCTGTTTTATAAAACGGCTGGCACTCAGTGAGTTAACATGGGAGTCTTTTGGGATTTATTTGCTTTTGAAGCCTCAAGTGGTCATTCAAGGAATCACATTTTTTAGCACTTTGAAACCCAGTGAAGGACATATTTAATCCTGAAGCTTGGACAGAACTCACACTGATAAATCTGATAAACTACTGTTATAATAAAAGAAGAAACATAGTAAAAGAGAGTTAGATCTACCACTCTAAAATGCTGCCTTATATGGTTGCTATCTCACCTGGACTCCTGTTAGTCCTCTACTCCCTCCATGAGCTATCACAGCAGACAAACAGTGCCCATAAGAACTATCAGGAAAATTACGTAGTTTAATGTCGTCCAAAAAATCCCTTTCATCAACGTCCCCGAGGCCTGCAGGGTGAACAGGATCTAATCAGACTATGGATGCTTACTCACTGAAGTCATTAAGCTCATTAGAGCTTCATTATTTTGATTTGGTTTTGACAAGAAAACCCATTAAACCTCAATGGAATAATGTAATCCTCTCAAACCAAATGTGGTCTTGACCAGTGTAGACTCGGAGGTAAATTAATTTCAATTAGCTGTACAATTGAAAGACCCATGCAACATACTGCATGTGTGACGTGCAATGTGAGTGTCCAGACTGAGCAGAGAGCACCAGCACGTTTGAGAAAACACAATTTTGAATGATTGAGTTTCCGTGTTTTGCATCTAGATTAGATCTCTACGCCTCACTGTTACAAACCTGCCTGGGGATGTTTGATGTGGAATATGCATTTTGTTATTATACTGTGTTGCTGCATGTGGGAGGTTATTCAGAGTCATATGCATAAACACAAACAGACACACACACTAACACCAAGCAACAAAAAAGCCTCATGATTGACGACAGCATCAGTACCCAAGGAAGCATTCATTATACTTACATTACTTATTATACTGACCAAGCGTCAGTTTTCGACGCACTGGGGTGAGACTGTGTTGAACACAGACATTCTCTATAAGGGTGAGTATTTCCCATTTTCGTGCCATTTATTTGTCTGTAAATAATATATGTTCAGGGCTTTTATTATGAAATGCAAGAACGAAAGGGGTGATCAAGGGCCTCATGTATCAATACGTGCGTGGATTTCATACTGAGAGCTGGCGTACGCTGTAATCCAGAAAGTGGCATACGCTATCAAAAATTTATCAAACAGTGCGAACGCCTGAATCCACGCAGCTTCCCTTGATACATCCTTCTCAGCGTGGAATTGAGCGCACATGTCGGCATGGCGGACTCCTCCCTTACCACACCCATAAATACATATGCAAATTCATTTAAATAGGCTCTAAGCTGGGGCTGTCCTTATTACGAGAGGAGGAAGAGGAGAAACTTCAGGTCGTAGCCGCGGTAACCTGAGTTAAAAACACAGGATTAGATGCCACATGTGCTGCAGTTGATGGATCACACTAATGACAAATAGGATTGCCAGTTTCCACGCCCAGTTCACTATTGATAAATCAGGACGTGAACGTGGATCATGGCGTACGCTACTTTGATACATGAGGCCCCTGGTATGCCCTGCCTTTGTCAAGGTTTAAATAAGTAAAATTTGTTGTTGAACTCAGAAGTAGGATGTCGCCTTTGTCTCCAGAGGAAGTATTCACCTGAAACATTTATTGATGAGAACCAAATGATCAAACCAGGGATGTTGCTATTAGACTATATGAATCTTAACCAACACACCAACCAGACCAACCCTATAAAGTCAAAATCATGAAGCGACAGAAGGAAAGAGTAGATCCTGCTGACTGACTGAGGAAGAATACACAGTAAATCTGAATCTAGACACACTCAAGTTATAAAATGAGAGATCCACTGACGTGCAACGTGCTGACATGAAGCGGCGTCCCTCCGGTCCCGTTGACCGTGTTGTTCTTGGCAGCGGGGCTCTTTCCTGCAGCCTTCTCCTTGGATGCTATCTTGGCCTTCTCGGCCTCGATGCGCTTCGGGCTGTTGAGCATCACTTGAACCACGGCGTACTCCACCAGCGAGGCGAAACCAAACAGCAGGCAAGCAATGAGCCAGATGTCGATGGCCTTGACGTAGGACACTTTGGGCAGCTCCGAAGCCAGGGAGGTGCACTCAGAGGACAGAGAGAGCACTGAGAGGATGCCTGAACAAAGAGGGAAGACAATTGACCTTGTCAGTCACCAAAGTGAGAGGAAGTCGGAGAAAAAAAGTTCAATGGCAATTTGTAACCAAGTTCTTTGATGACTATGTCTTGCTGTGTTTCTTCTAATGTGTTTAACCGATAAAAGGAAACGAGACACTAAATCCGACTAGGTGACAACTTAACAACAAGAGAGTGATAAGGAAGTATATCTGTGCCACCTGATTTTGAATTTGAATTTCTAAAGCTTTTTTTAGCATCAAAATCAGACTGAATTTCAAAACTACTGAACTTTTATTTCTGATATTTATTTTTTCTCAAAGATAAAATAGATTCAGTGTAAAAAAAAGTGTCTCAAAATATTCAGTTTTTAAAAATTCAATGTAAAAAAATTCAGTGTAAAAAAAAAAAATCAACATAAAAAAAATTCAACTGGACGTTGGATAACAGAGTCAGAGACTGACTGTTTCTCCTTCGTTATCCGGATATTGTCTCGTTCTCTTTTTACACTGTATTTTTTTCAGTTGAATTTCTTGCAGTTCAATTTTTTGATGCAGATTTTTTTTATACCCAATTTTTAGAAGTTAAATTTTTAAAAACTTAATATTTTGAGACACTGCATTCTTTTTACACTGAATTTATTTTTCTCATTGAGAAAAAAAATAGGTGTCGGAAAAAATAATGTGTGCTAGAAATTCAACGATTTTGCAATTCATAGTCTGATTTGATATTGAAAAAAAAAAAATCTGCTTTCGAAATTCAAAATCAGACGGCACAGGTATACTTTCGTAGAGTAACCAGTCTTCAAAGCACAAATAATGAACAAATGAATCTCCCTATGAAGCCCTAAAAGCTGTAATAAAATGTTCCCATCCACACAGATCCTGACTACAATTAGAAATTCATATGCACTCCTTTTCCTCCTTTATTAGGATGTCTCCACACAGGCTCACACAGCCTCTAATAGCAGTAATTTAAATTTATTTTTTTTTTTTTTTTTATCTCTGATAGCCAACAGGATTACAGGTTAGAGTTTCCACTTGCTCAGCAGCAACTCTTTCAGGCAATAGCAGAAATAATTGCAACCACTCTCTTCTGATGGTATTATAACCTCCAATGAATGGGCTCACTCCAATTTCCCGTCCTGTGATGACTCTTTAGAGAAATAATAAATACAATGCAATGACCGATGGGTTTTGCCTCCAGGCCTCATTATAGTTACTCGTCAAGGGAAAGTTCGTACAAGGTTCAGTATGTCTGATCAAACTGCTTTTCACTAACGGGTACAAACTGTTTAATGGAGCATTTTCATCCTAGAAGCCCAAAGATTATCCATGAAGAGAGAAAAAGATGAAATGTGGCACCGTTGTTTGCCTTGTTCCCCAATGACACACTGAGCTGTGTGTACAAAATACACCTAGACTCCATATCAGATGGAGAAACTAGAAAAACCTGTAAACCCATTCACTCACACTCTTTTTACAGACGGAAAGCTAACTGTTTAAATGTGAAAATGCACAAAAACACCTGAATGAACACATACACACGTACAGGGACACACACACAAAGGCTAACACACACACACACACAGAGAAGCCATAAATGAGCGTAGTCCCACACCTGAACGTTGACTGACCTGGACTGATCCCATTTAGAGAGAAGTCAGAGGAGGCTTCCAGGAGGAGTTGGGAGTGATGATGGGATGGAAGTGGTGATAAACAACTGGAGGGAGGATGGAAAAAGGAAGCGAAGGGATAACAATGGATTATCTCATCCATGCAGCCCTGCACACACAGAGCGTGGTACTGTTTGTGGGCGACACTGACATATTATACACAGGTTCAGTTATGGAGGAGGAAAAAGGAAGAGGTGAAGAAGTGGAAAGTAGAAGCTTTGTCTGAATATGTCAGTTCTACCATGCGCAGTGTGGTAAATATATTGATGTGCATGACACAGTCAAATATATTAAGACTTATAAAAATGATATATACTTTTCTTTAGTGATGTATAAAAGAATTATGAAAACGGTGAACACTGCAGATGAGAGCGTGCTTTCAGGTGAGGTGATAACTGAGACAAACAAAAACAAAAAGTAAATAGAGCACCAGCAAAACTGAAGCATTCGGTTTGGAAAAACAGCAGCGCTCTCCATGTGCCTCAGCACACCCCTTCATTAATTTAGGTTAATAAGGATCAGGTGCACCTCGCTGGTCACCTGAGTGTCTCCTGGTTCTCTCTGGCTCGTGAAAAACTATTTTTATTTTAGCTTTTACTTATTTAAGCAATGTCTTCTGCATATTTGAAACTTGAGTGGCCAACATTTGCTGTTACATTTGGACAGGGGTAATTCAGTATATGTGGCTAGAAAACTACCATTTAGGTAAATTCATGTGTCTGAGTGTGTTTACAGACCTACAGAGAGTGAATGACCTTTACAGCAACAAATGCAGTTACAGAGCTCTACTAATTGATGTCACACAATCCCAGCATGCAACTGTCAAAATCAAAACACCACCTTATTGGCAGGAAGGCGCTCTGTTTAAACTACTCGCTGCTTGCAGCTAAACGCCTGTAAACGTTTCTCGGATATATGGTGAATAACTGTTGTGCTCTCAGCTACCACTTTATATCACGTACAGACCCCCAATGTTCCCTAAACTTTATATCTGATTTATTTTACATGTTTTTATTATGATTCTGAACGGTTGTACTTCATTAAATGCACGTTATAGACCATGGTATTATGGTGTGGATTTTGTGGGGCTCAAACAGCAACAAGCAAACACAACGTAAAAATGTTTGTCTGCAGAGTTGTTACAGTCTTCCTTCAGATAAAACTCAAGTGTGCTGTTTGCATGTCTGTTCTAGTGATTACAACAAGGAACAGAACATTGTGTAATCTCTAGTAATATGATTCACACTAAGAGAAGAGATTTTGAAACATCTACAACTAATAAACCTTTCTTTTTAGGAAATCAAAATATGGTCACTCTACACTAACTTACCTAAAGCACCACTGTGGTGGGTCCCATCTGTCAATTACAGCTACACTCACTGACTTGTGACACAGAAAACAACACTGGAAATGGCAACATGGTTGATAGATAAAGTCCTTCATGGTGCCAAAGTGATTGATGTTGTCATGATGGAGATGATTGGGGTTGTAATGGCAGTGATCCCTAAAAACATCTAAACCCCACAGAGAGAGTGTTATTTGAAATATTTTTTCCCCTGGCATTGATTGAACAGCACAAGCAATATTTACACATCATGTGTATTAGTAAATGTCAGTGGAAGGTGGTGGGATTGATCAAATAATCTGTACCCAAAGGCACCCTGGCGGCACTCGCATCAGGGTTGATCCAGAAGGACAGCCAGGAGAGGACCACGATGAGCAGCGTGGGGGCGTAAACACCCATCATGTAGAAGCCGACCTGTCGCCTGAGGGTGAAGATAACCTCTACACAAGTGTAGTACCCTGCAAAAGAAAGACACTATGGTCAAATATGACTTCAATAACTTCAGTAAGAAACACAGCCTGCCTGGCATCATCATCCACATGACATATGATTCCTTTTAAAATGAGCTGAATTCCTTATACTAATGTTAGAAAAGAGTCAAATAGTTTTTTGTTCATCCCTTGCTACAGTAGTGCAAACAAGTTATAGTAAGAAATAATTAATAACCACCAATAAAATATTAAAAATAATGAATATTATAATCATCATAGTATGTACTAAACAAAGATTTTTTTTTACTGTCAAATTAAATAAAATTACATTACACACAATAAATAAAATGTATTATTGCTATTTGGACAATGGATATGACTTATAGATTATCAAGTACAAAAATAAAATAAAAACAGTTAAATCTTCGAGTGCCATTGACGTAAAAATACGTCAAAGTGGTTTTTCGGCAACGGGTCAACGATTGCGCTCTCCTGCAGCCTGTGAGTAAAGTGGGGCTTCTGGGAGATGTAGTAAGAGCATAAAGAGACAGTATACGCCACAAAGATCAAAGCAGGAAGAGGAGATTAGAGAGCAAAACGGACGGATGCTGGACAAAAAGTGGGGGTTTTGGTGAAAGTGTCCTCTATTCTGTCTCTGATAAAACAAGAATGGAACAAAGTAAAAACAAATGTTTTTTTCATGATGAAATAGAGGGTCTCTTCTTTCATTTGAGTTATTCTGTGTTTTCAGAGACATAGTACAAAATATTCTGTGGATCTTGAAATATGACTGAAAATGGGCAAAAACACTGGCACAAGGCACTTTCTGTTTCATAAAACGGCTGGCACTGAAAGAGTTAACTCAGTATTAGGCATTTCAAGTAAAGCTTGCATCGAGTTAAGTCCTGTATCTGATCTATGTCCTCTTGCTCCAGCACAAAGCAAAGCACAGCTGCCTGTGTGCACCATTAATAAGATAGAAAACAAACAAGACGTGAAAGAAAAAGGTCAGTTGGCATGAGGACTGGAGCATCGTTCCAGCCAACTTTGTCAAAGCTGAGACCTGTTTGAGCTCCCAAAAACATTGACATGCTTATTATGCAGGAGACCTCGATCTGTCCTCTGCCTGTTCCTATTTTTAGTGGGTGGAGATGACCATTTTTAACAGTGCAACATAAATTTCCATTCATAAATGATCAATTCTAACTGTTCCATCTCTGCTGGAAATGTGGTCTTCATTAGTCAGGCTTAAAGAGTTATGGACTCAGCATCAGGAGACTCCAGATCTCCTGCAGCAGTGTTGTGTTTCGGCTCTTTGAGGCTGGCTGCTGGGTCCAATGGGATGGTAGAGTGGATGGGCTGAAGTAATATTTAACTAGCCTGGGGATCTCTGCGCGAGCGTTATACAGCACATATAAGGGCCGCCTGTGTCGCAGAGCAGGCTTGAACCAGTCGTACACAGAGGTGATCTTTGTGTCTGGCCACGTTGCCATGGCAACCCATTAAAAGGCTGACTCATTGCCAGCAGTGTGCCTCTCAAGTGCGAGAGCACTGAGGTCATACCGACTCTGTTGGCTGATAGAGGTTTTTCCATTTCATTGCGAATGATGTTTTGTAGTTATTGGTCTGAAAACGTGTGACACAGTACCAGGAGCTTTTTTCTAGCCGTCTATTTTATTATGAGAATACTCAGTATGTTTTAGCCCTGTCAGCATCCTGGGAAATAAGGCCAGAGGGGCATGTTGTACATGAGTCTGAGTGTGTCATAGTTCATCTTAGCTACCTCCTCCTGACATCTGGGAAATATTAAGTTTTGAAAAAAAAGTAAATATGAAATTCACTTGAGAAATTTTCTGAGTAATTTTTTTTTTTTTTAATATATTTTCTGTTTTTTTCTGACTAATGTTTTCTTGTTTTGTCAGTATTTTTTGAGCAATTTTTTCCTGTTTCTTTTTATCTTTTTCTGTTTTTCGGGGCAATTTTTTCCTGTTTTTTTTTTTTGGTTTTTCAAGGTAATTTTTTTCCTGAATTATCAAGATACTTTGAAGCCCCACGAGAACATCCAACCTACAAGAGACAAAGTCTTGAGGTGCTTACGTAAAGTTGGCAAACTGATAGTCATACCAGTACCATATACATCCCTAAAGCCCAATTTACGCCACCCGCATTACTGCAACACAGCATTTCTCGCACGTATTACGGACGTATTGCGTCCAACATCACAGGAGCGCTTTACAGCACTGCACTGCCTGTGAGACTGCTCCACGCTCTCACGAGATTCACAAAATAACGTAGTGAACTTCCTGTTTACTGTGCACAGCCGCTCATTACTTCACAGCTGATCGCTCACCTGTTCTTCCTTTGTCCATTTTTGACAAGTTTTTGAAAACTCATTCAATTGCACACATAGACTACAATAGAATTTACTCACAGTCAACTCCAACCACTTCTGCAGTTTCTCTCCATGCTTTCTCTTTTCTGTTGCTGTCTTTATAAAAGGCATGTTGGACATCATTAATAATGCTGTGTTTCAATGATAAATCGGTGTAAATTGGGCTTTAAAGATAGGACTATCTCGCAGTGTCTTAAACCAGATTAAAGTAAAAAGTGATTAAACGAAACAAGCCGGTCCTGTCTGCTTCCATTAAATCAAGCTCTTCATAGAGGAACGTATGTGTCTATTATTTTGAATGCTCTCAGCAACACAACAACAGGAAAATTATTCTGGGACAAAAAGGCATGAAAAAGAATTACTCAGAAAATCAGAAAAAAACACCCCAAAAGCCCAAACATAACAATAAAATTACTGTGAGAAATAGTAATCGACAGAGATCGATTACAATAATGTTCCAGCATAGACAAGGAAGACGACTACCAGTGAATAAACATGAATGTAAGCAAAACATCCTTTAAAACATGAAAAATAAAATGTTTAATGAGAAGAGATGTGCACTCAGTCCCTCAGTTTGGTGAGCAACTGAATGTAAAACTAGTTTTTTCTTTCAAAAAAAAAAGATATGTTGTATTTTTGTTGTAGAATGCTGTAGAATTTTTTTATAACATTCAAAACTTCTATCAACGTTTTTGGAATGAATATCTGTCATCCCAGTTTGTATTTGTAATGGTCCTATCCTGCCATCTAATCTCATCAAAAAAATACAATACTAATATTCTTAATGCAGTTTAATTTTTATCTAGAACTGTGCAGAAGTCCAGGGTTTGACAGAATGAAGAGATATGCACGGCAATGTGTTTCAGCTTTACTAAGGTCTACTGTCCTTATTAATTAAAGACCTCATCAGTTAGTAATTAGCCAGAGCCTGGCACACCTGAAGGGATAGACACATCAGTGACAATCAGTGATCAATGACACCTGAGAGTTTCCTGTTCAAAAGACCTGCAAGGGTTTTTTTTTTGTCATCAGTTCACGAGGAGACGAGCAGAGAGCAACATGACTGGCATGACTGTGGGAAGTTTTTAAATCTCTGGACGTGACAGACATCACTGAATGTTTCTCACTGTGACTTTATTCACCTGTCTAATTACAGTGTATAAACATCGCTGCTCTCTACTAGAAAAGACGAGCAAATAAAATGTATTATAAGGAATAAATTTAAATTTTATAAAACAAACAAAAGCAGGATGATTGTGGTGCAATAATCTCCCAAAGCATCACCTTTAGTCAGATGAGGAACTGCAGGATATTTCATCTTTCAATCATCAGTGTGCAACTAAATCAGCTTGATTTCAAAAAAATATATTAAAATGACTGCAAACTCTCAGCAGCAGGAAATATGTTAAAAATATGTGCAGACACCACACAGAGTATTAAGTTAGATAGGATCATTTGTTGTGGTGGATGACAAAAAAAGGTTTAAATCAAACCCTGCATTAAGTTAGGATGTGAGGCTTTGAAGCGCCTAAGGACAAATATCTAAAATTCAGTGAGAATAATTCATGAATCATGAAAGAAAAAAGTAGTTTGAATGATTAAATATCGACGTTAATTTAATTTTGTAATTTTAAAAAATATGCAAGAAAACGGGATGCACGACAAGGACAGTACCTGTTCCTGAATAGAATTTGGTGCAGTTTCCATAATCGATATCTTCTTGTCTGATATCAAACTGCGGCAGAGCGATGGCATCCATTTGCACCGGATCTCCTGTCTGCCACATAAACTGCAGGTCGTCTGTAGTGTAGCCAACTGGGTGACAAAAGTGAATCCACAAATAGACATATGCATTGTTTAAACCACACTAGTGCTTCCTGCATGTTAACAAACACACTCAGAAACAGAAACATACAGTTACGATGTCAAAATATAATATAAATGCACACAGAGCAGGAGAAAACTACATGTCTCAGTAGCAGTCATTAGTGGGAAATGGCTTGAAGTTATTTCCATTATTTACGTCTAAACTGCTTTGTAAACAAGACGCAATAACCACAGTCAAGCTCAATTAGCTGTGAGACTTTCACAACATCCTTAAAATATGATTTATTCCTCCTAAACACAAAGAGCTCTCATTTACCCCAAAACAGCTACTTTATAAAAACAACAAATATATTCCCATCTCATAAATACTGTATCGCTCAAATACCAACAAGCATCTCGATGAGTTAAAGTCCATCCAAAATCACTTTAACAGGACTGATTGGTGGTTTTAGGTAGAGGTGTCCCGATTGTCAACTTTTTCACCTCCAATACGATACCGATATTTCAGCCTTGAATATTGGCCAATACTGTACGATGCAATACAATAGCAGCACGAATCATACATACATTTATTACTTATTTTGTAGTATGGAATGTTAAAAACAGATTGACTGAACTACAACTAAATATAAGCAGCCACTCTTTCTATAGAAATCAATGGGATTTACAAAATGTACAATAAAACATGACAGAAGCTGTATTTTGCTTCAATATTTAATATGGAACATCAGTGAACACCAGGAGCGACTTGGTGAGTAGCACATATTTTAAAGCAAACGTTTAAGGGTTGTTTTTGACAGGTTTGCATTGGCCCATAGCTAGCTGGCACAGCTGATGCTTAAACAGGCCAAATATCCGAGAATCTTCAAAATTTCAGTGTCAGCCACTCTTTTGCATCCTAGGCAACCTAGAAAGAGTGTTTTTACAATAGAATAAAGTCTGTAATAGACTGCTGACATTGGAGTGCTTATATCGGAGATTTTAGATGCAGGACGATAAAATCCAATACTTGTTTTTTTTGATCGTATCGGACACCTCTACTTTCAGGTGATATTATTTTAGGTAAACTCACAGCTTTCAAGTTGCATCTTACACCTCTGTGTGTCCATAGGGAACAATGTGAGATCCAGCGGACAGGAGAGGGTGACGGACAACCTGCAGGAGGACGACAAGTCACTTCTCTTAACATCCACTCACACTCAAAGAAAAGACTAGTAATACATTGACATCTCATGGGATTTATAGGTTTACCCTGACTTTTTATTTGCGAACAATTCTTTAAAATCATGTGAAATGTTTGTTTAATCTTTTAAAGCTAAACTTTTAGGCAAACTTTCCACTGGTGCTTCATTCATTTTACCTAACATTGTGCTCATGTTGGAAATTTTTTTTTGTTTGACATCGCTAGATGTGAAATGTAATGCCAGGTTGTAGCATACAAAAATAATGTGCTTGATATTATTATGTATGAAACCGCCAATCATATTTATTTACTTATTCTCTCTTTGAGTGCCAAAGATGTATATTTAAGTGTTTCTTTAGGAGCTGACACAAGAGGGCTCTCTCACATAGCCTGTGAGTTATTTTGGGGCTTCTGGGAGATGTAGTTGGAACATAAAGAGATGGTATACACAACAGAGATCAAAGCAGGAAGTGGAAACAATCAAGATTAGAGAGCAAAACAAAGAGAATCTGGACAAAAAGTGGTGATTTTGGTGAAAGTGGCTTCTCTACCTCTGATAAAACAAGAATGGAACAAGGTAAAACCAAACATTTTTTTGAGCTATTCAGTGTTTTCAGAGACATAGTACAAAATATGCTGTGGGTCTTGAAATATGACTCAAAATGAGCAAAAATGCTGGAACATGGTACTTTCTGTTTTATAAAACATAAAGCTAGCACTCAATGAGTTAAATGAAGTTGCTGAGATAACATTCGGGATGCGTCCATCCCACTTTAACCCATGCACAGTGATTGTTAAATAATAATAGAATATAACAATAACAGATTCCTGCAGCAATTACACAACTGCTAAAAATATGGCTAATAATTTAATTAGACACTGAAATCTAAAATTCCAACACGACAAAGAAAAAGTATTATCTCCATTACCTCATGCTGATGAGAACGTCTCCATTACGGAAAATGAAGAGCAGGATGTTCTCCTGGGTGACGTCGTGAAAGTTGGCGCTCTTCTCGTTTGCGAAGAACAGGTCGGGTTTCCAGAGACATTTAAACATCTTTGGATCGACGGTGAGCGAGTCTGACTTGAAGTCCTGCGGTAGCTTCAGCCTGGGGTCGTTCCAGCGCTGCCGCAGGAAGATGTTGACTCTGTAATCCTGTCAGAGCAGACAATGATGTGCATGGTTAACGTTTGTATTATGTTGGATGATTTTAAAGGGATTAATGACCTTTCGCAAGGGAACTTGGTTGTTGTTTATTCACATTTTTACACAAAGGAAGCAAGACTTTTTGTTTTTATGACCTTAGGGCATGGAAATGGACCTGTTTGTAGCATTTTAGGATCCAGCAGAGTGTCCCGATCCCATATTTACACTGGTCTGATATCAGCAAAAAATGAGTATCGGATTATATGGGTGTGAATCTAAAATCTCCGATATAAACACTCCGATACCATAAGTCCATTACAGACTTTATCCTAATAAGTTGTAGAATATGCAACTTTGCACTATATATATATATATATATATATATATAGTTTTTATTGGATTTATCGAGGCTATTTTTCAGGGTCTTCTAATTTAGTTTTTATTTACAATTGTTTAAGTTAAGCTGGTGGTTATTTTGCCCTTTAAAAAAAAATAGATTTTTTTTTTTTTTTTTATTTATTGTGGTTTCATATCGCATATTGGTCCGATATCAGCAAAATAATGGGTATAGTATTGTATCGTCCTGCATCTATAAGGATTATAAGATACAGTATAAGCATTTCAATATCAGCAGTCCATTATAGAATATGCTTGTTTCAGTTAAAAGTTATTTTTCACTTTACATAAAATATATATACAGTGTGTGTGTGTGTGTATATATATGTATATATATATATATATATATATATATACATATATATACACATACATATGGTTACATATATGTGTATACATATGTATATATACGTGTGTATATAAACATATATTGTTTTTATTGGATTTATTGAGGTTATTTTTCAGGGTCTTCTAATTTTTTATTTATTCTATTCCATTGTAGAATATTCTTTTGTTTAACGTTAAAATTGATGTAACCCATTGGTTAATAATAAATGGGTCAGTTTTTCTCAGACCTACTATTGCTGAATATTGTCCTCTTGTTCACTTGATCAAGCCTTTTTTAACCTTCCATATTACAAAATAAGTGATAAAATGATGTATGATCACCGGATCAATATCGGTATCGGCCAGTACTCAAGGCTGTAATATTGGTGTCGTATCGGACACCCCTACCAGCAAATCCACTTATTGACAGCTTATATTTCTTGCTTCTTTTAAGTCATTGACAAGCAGTATTTTCTCACAGTAAACATCTTCAACAGACCACTTGAATGTGCCGAGTGACATTTTACAGCTGCAGTGGAGACGCTCATGACATCAACAGACAGAGAACACCGTCTAAGGGTCAAATGTTATCAATACAGCAACATGTGATACAGCAAATGCCTCATTAGAGAGCGTATTAGAGGCATTTCACATTCCTGTTGGTGGGAAAGCATCGCTCAGTGAGGCTTTGGGGCGTTTGTTTTTGGGCTTGCTTTGATGGTCTGCCTCAAGCTGTTCTGGACCAGGTGCTAGGAGGGACTATTAATACTCAGTGTGAAGATGGATGACATGTCAAATAAAGCTGCCAAAATACCAGCTGTAAGAGTGTGTGTGTGTGTGTGTGTGTGTGTTCCTAGGTAAGAAATTAACTTCCATCCCTTCATTGTTCTTTTTCATTTTTTGATGCTGCAGCTTATGGAGAGTCACCTAAACGCCTGCATTTATCATTGCTTGATGCTCTACACTTTTCAGACTAAACATGGTGAAATTTTCCTCATAAAATAAAAGAATGTGGTGGGAAATATGTGTTCATGAAATCACACATGACCTTTTGACACCCCAAAGGAAAATTCACAAGGATGAACAAAGAAAAAAAAAACTTAATTTAATTATTGATTTAATGTTAAATTACTCCAATGAGCTGTTTTTTTTTTTGGCAATTTTGAGTCACATTCAAGTCAATCAGTGCAAAGAAATTCATCCCTCTGGACCACATATGGATCAAAACACATGATGACATTCTTTTTAATGACATCTGCTCATTGCCCAGTGCAACAAGAATATATCTACACAGTTGATGGTCTTCAAAAGAACAATGGACCTGATGGTTTGCATTATTAGCAGTGAGTCAGCTGCACATCCAAACACTACAAGCTCCCTGCATGGATCCTGTCTCTGGCAACATGTTGAGCCTCACACTCAGTTTAGTTTGTCTTGGACTCAGTCCTATAACACATAATTTTTGGTCTTTCAGGTGGTCTTCCCTGTTTTCTTTTGCCTGGAGGAAGTTCAACTCAGTAAATTCTCTGGGATGCCACCTGCCTCCGTTCACAACACACGGTTTACAGTCGCCACGGTGATTCTCACTTTGCGGCTTTTATTTGCCTAGTCTCTCCAATCAAATATGTTGAAAGTGTTTGCTGACAAATATTCTAGTTAAGCCTGAGCACAGCAGATTTTGGAATCTTATCTTTTTTTAGTTTTCTGTCGTCTTTCGTTCCGACTTTAAACTATCTGAGCGTGTCTAAATGTGGTTTTATCGTGCATCTGCTCTTCATAAAATTCATTCTGCTGAGCCAGAAAGACACTAAAACCCTTCATAGCTTGCATTACATGCTTTTGCTCAATGTATATGAGGAAACAAGAAACCAAATGAATGGAAGTATATCTGAGCCATCTGATTTTTAATTTGAAGTTGATTTTTTTTCAGTGTCAAAATCAGACTTTGAATTTCTAGCATGCATTTTTATTTCTAATATTTATTTTTTTTCTCAATGATTCAGTGTAAAAATTCAACAAAAAAAGAAAATTCAACTAGACACTTGATGATCGAGCCAGGGATTGACTGCTTCTCTGGTTACTCAGATTTTGTCCGGATTTTGTTTCTTTTTACACTGCAGCTGAATTTCCTGCAGTTGAATTTTTCATGCTGATTTTTTTTCAAGATGAATGTTTTGATGGTGAATTTTTCTTTCCACTGAATTTTTAGATGTTGAATTTCTTTATATTGAATTTTTAAAAACTGAATATTTCGAGACATTGAATTTTTTCACACTGAATTTATTGTATCATTGAGGAAAAAAATAAGTGTCAGAAACAAAATGTGTGCTCAAAATTCGATGGTTTTGAATAGTCTGACTTTGATACTAAAAAAAAAAAACTGCTTTCAAAATTCACATTTAAAATCAGCAGCATGGATATACTTCCATTCTAAATGTGGTTTATCGTGCATCTGCTCTTCATAAAAGTATATTCCTTATGAGAGTTCCTTCTGTCCTTCTTTCTTTCTGCTAAGCTAGAAAGACACTAAAACCCTTCATATCTTGCATTACATGCTGATGGCTAATGTATATGAGGAGACAAGAAATCAAATGTATGTATGTACATGCATTATAAATAGCCAGGAACTATTTTAAAAAATCATCTAACACTATTTTATACGCCTGTGCATAGGGTGGTTTATACCATAAACTTTATACATTCAGCCATAAAGCAGAATGTGCTTTATTTCCCTGCCAGAAGCAGCGGTGGTCAAATTGTTGATGTCTCTTTTTGGAAAGCCTGCTGTCATTTCTATACAACCCAATTTTAGACTTCAACCAGTCCTCAAGCGACAGCACAAATAGCCACTGCTGGCACTTCCCTGTCTGACAGAGATGCAGGCCAATTCCCACACCTTCGCCTTTCTGAAAACCAGACAAGGAAATATATCTTCCCTCTGGCTCACTATCAAGCTGCCTGTCCTGCATTCGATTCCTGAGAGATTTAACACAACTGCTCGCAGTAATCAGAGAGGAAAAAAACAAAACAAAACAAAACACAGCCACAATGTATTTTAGCACACATCACATTAAAGCATAAAGTGAAAATAGATGTGTTAACTACAGTGGATGGGAGGTGGTGTTTGGCCTAGGGAGGTGTAAATGATGAGAGATCAGATACCCCACAGAGTGATAAATTGAGGGGGAGAGAGGTGACCAGCTGTTTCTTCCTTCTCCTCCTGGGTTCGTTTTGAGCCTTCCTCACTTTCATTTTCTTTCTGTAATTCGCTGGGCGTCCAGGGGGAAGAGGGAAGACAGATGTGCCATCTGGGAGTCCCTCATATCTCTGTCTCAGTCCCCCCTCTAACTTCAATCCTGCATCATCATTCTCCTTGATTTCTTCTTTTCTCTTTCTTGTTTCCTCCTGTTATCTTTCTTTTCTTTCACCATCTGTGCACACCCCACTACTTGAATGTTATATCTATAGTCTGTCATTCTGTTCAGAGGCACTTTTTGTTATACTGGGTGAAATGGTTCTTCCACCCTGAGAGCAGTCAATACATTATGTGTTCAGAAAAAGGAAGGAAAAAAATCAGACCTGTTGCAGCTGCAGGACTGTAAAAACTCTGACCAATCACTGCCATTCAGTCTGAATGGAAAGAACCAATCAGATGCCTTCATGTTTCATCCTGACCACACCCCCCTCTGTAACTCCCTCCTCCCCACCTGTGAAATATGTAATGTTTGCCAACTTAGCTACTTTTGTAGCATCTATTAGCCCAATGCTAACATTAGCTTCTATGTGAATGTAAGCCTTTCGTCTGTGCTGCTTGTATTAAAGAGGTTACAGGATATGATATTTTGACCATATTGCACAGTCATAGTCTCCAGTGTTTGTATTATCGTCGATGTTGATATATTGGCTTTAAAGAGGATGTTTTACAACTGTGGTGAGCATCGCCTCTGCTCTCCCTGCTGAATCCTACTGTCAGATGTTGAAGTTTGAGGGGGCGTGGCTTTGGAAGGAGCACTGATTGGAGGGGGAGGAGCTTAGAGCAGGTGAGGCTTTTAAATCTTGCTAGCTCTTTAACATGACAGACTATAGCTTTAAGGATTGTTCACTATTGGTCTTGGTGAAATTTTCCACTGGAAGATTTTATGAGCAAACAGTCTACTGATCCACAGCCAAAACAAATATTTCCAGAGTACATTTTCATGCAGCTCCAACTCCAGTATATAACATCTAAGGATCTGTTCAGTGTCATGACATGAAATATAAGATGTGATCAAGATCAGATGCAGGAAATCTTTCCTGCCACACACCATAACACTTCACAATAAGACTCTAACCCTGATGTTATAACATATCACACTGTTCATCTTTAGTTCACTGCACATGACTGTTCATTTGCACTATCAATAGAGTCGTACATCATATCATACTGTCCATCTTTACTTCACTGCATCTTATGGTTTATTTGCACTATGAATATCACCATGGGTCATATTTTTTTTTACCTTTTTTCATGCTATCTTACACTTGAAGTGTAAATAGTAATACTTTTTCTGTCTTTATATTGCTTTTTAAATGCTGTGATTGCATTTCTTGCTGTTGCTGCAACATAACTTCCCAGGCTGGGATCAATTAAATAATTCTATTATAATTTATAATGCTTTGCATTGAGACATAGTCCAGACCTGCAACAGGACTACAGGAGCAAAGGTCTGTGCCAGTGAACACTGAGGTTGCCATTATGTTTTATAATTACAATCAAAATAACAAAATAGCAGATTTGCTCATAAAAAGGCAACAAATAGTAGCGGAGCTGCCACACAGTACGCAGGTCTGCCTGATTTTATGTTCAGCTTGTTTTGTTTGAGTAGCACACACATTTTTCAGTTCAGTTTGTTTCCCATCAACCATCAGTCCTCTGTATCTGGCATGCATTGACCAAACAGTGCCAGCGTGAATGAAATGGAATTTGCAAGCAGCTCTACATTTGACAGCAGCTCGACAGCTTTGGCAAACAAATCAAAATATTTTCATGTCTTCATTTCCTTTGACAGTTGAGTTTTTTTGTTAAAAAAATACAAGTTTATTATCTGCTACTACTCACTTTGTGTTCTTAGCCAGGACATGCAACAAGATAAACAGTGGAATAAAGTTATTTTTTGAGAACAATGTCAAGTAAAGAAGCACACTGCAAAAAAAGGGTGTCTAAAAACAAGATAGAAACACTGAATCTGAGGAAAAAGGTGCTCAAATTATCTGTCGATGCAGCGAAATAATTTTACTTGACAAGATTACTAGAATTAAGATTGTTAAATCTAGAAATAAGATATATTTCTAGATTATTTAGAAGGCGTAAAATAAGCAGAAATTGCTGGTTTTAAGAGTAATAATCAGCGTTATTTGTCATATACACAATATTTGTCCATGTAACCCATCCCTTAGGGAACAACAGGGTTCAGTGTCTGGCTCAGGGACACTTAGGCAGCAGAGAGAAGGAGGGGGATCAAACCCATGACCCTGATGTTCAAGGAGTTACACCCACCCTCTTAAGATGATTGATCAAAATCTTTTCTAACTTTTTACAAACCCAAAGTATGCAAAATAGACTATGTGCATACAAACAGGCAGAAAATGCTTGCAGATGTTTTTTGTGTGACTCTCGAATAAAGCAGCTTGAGTTTGTTACTGAATCTTAAAGCAAGATTTATTTGAAGACATTATTTTGATGAGAGAGATAATATATCTTATTTACTTCATTTTAAGATTTCCTGGCTATTTGAGACGAAAAAAGATCGCTGAGTGTGATTTAAGATTATAAATTTGAACACTTAAAACAAGAAATTAACTCTTAAAACAAGAGAAATTATAGAAAATATCTAAATCTAAGTTTTTTTTCATCCTATCAAATCAAAATTTGTAGAGTAGGTGCATTATGCAAGTAAGATGAATATTGATTTTTACAGTATACAGAGTTACTTTAATAACTTTAATACTGCACTCTGCCGTCTCGTTTTAACAATGTTGTGGGGAAGATCAAGTCTTTTTAGAAATATGATGCAGATGAGAGGGAATCCCATCTTAACATCACAGAAATATTCCTGGAAATATTTCCAGCGTATTGAATGGTGTCAGTCAAAGTGTGCGTAGGAAGGAGGTTAGAAGCCACAGAGGGCAGAGTCAGGTGAGACAGTATGTAGTCAAACTATGAATTCAGTCATACTGCCCTGCATTAATTCCAGTTATCCTGTCACATTATTGAGCATACTTGGGATGCACATTGACTCCTCCCAGGAGCTTTGAATTAAAACATGGCAGTAAGCTCATTAGAAACCTTAAGGAAGGTTCCCTTTATTGTTTCCTAAGCGATCAGAGTTGACCCAGCACCGTCCTTGAGTTTAATCTGTTCACTCGCATTGAAACCGCACTTCTTTATCAGCAATTAAGCCATCAGATAAATGAGGCACGGAAACCCCCAAGCCTTCAGAATGATTTACTGCTAAATGGTCTGATAGCGTCCAGGAAATACGCTCATGCATCCCTCCTGAAACGCGTAGGATAAAGCAGTTTTCAGTCCTGATTCGCTGCATCAGATAGGCAGTATTGATTATCAGCACTGTCAGTCTGACGGGGGATTGAAGTGAATTCTTACCATGGTCGTTTCTTGGATGGAGCCAAAACTGTTGATGAAAATGTTCACTCTGTCTTCCACAGGGATTCCTGGATTTGGAAAGAGGGAAGAGGAGTTTGTAGTTTTACAGATGTGTTGTAAAACCTCTTTATTTCTTTATTTCACCTTTAATTCAACTGATTGTGCTGCTGATCGGCATTTGTGAAATACTTCACATCAACATTTCGAAGTCATCCCTCTCCAGAGGCGAATCTAAAGGGTGGCCTGGGGTGGCCACCGCTGAAATCTGATTGGACAACCCAGGTGCCACCCTGCATGATGGACTCATCATCAGACGTGACAAGGTTTGCAATTCAACCTCTGACCTGAGGGGCAGTATTGTCTGGTTGCACTGGAGTAGATATGACAGTTGTTACACACATTTATATAGATTTGTAAAGTCAGTCATTTTTTTTTTTTAAATTTATTAATTTAGTTTGATTTGGTCGGCACTACATATTACAATTTATGTTTTTGCATTGTCTTTATTTTTGCAGCTTTCATAAAAAATAAAATGCTTTGTATTACAGTACATTTGTAGTGTCCCATTCAGTTGTGTCATGATTACAAGTTCTATTTATATTTCAGTTTCTACTAACATTTAAAACTGTAGTCATATTTATCATGCTATGTTGATGGAGGCGCATGTGCACCCATGCGCAGTGACTGACATTTAATTCTGATTGCTACCCCTTCATGATTTAGTGCCCCACTTGGGCCACCCCTACGAAAAAGTCTGTCCCTCTCACCCTTTAGCTAACACTATAAACATGTGCACTAGCACTCAGCCTTTAGCGTAAACTACTACAACCCTTAATGAATGCAGACTGCTCGCCCTCAACACATTCTTTGTCCTTTGAGGAGTAAACTGGAGACTAAGGAGTTTCACAGGCTAAATTCGATCATGCAATTCACAAAATAAATGTGCATAATATGAACGCTGCATATATTCTATGCAACCGTGCAAATGCCCAACAAACACTTCTGATGTTGGTTTAAAATTCTCTATAGGGTCTGTAAAAGCTGCTCTCCATTTTATGAGCCTGGGCAAAGTAATACACAAGGCACAGTTTAGGATGTAATGTGGGAGATTATGACATGGATGTTAATGGATGGGGAGCTTTCAGCTCACCCTGAAATTAAGAGCAGATGTTTGGCAGCGAGACTGGTCACAGGCAGTCAGAGAGGGAGCTGATTCTGCTCACAATACATCAAACATGGAGTCTCAGATACGGCCTCTGCTGCCAAATTGTGGAGGAGGGAAACTACCTGAAGACTGGTAAAGACGCAAAGGTCGTCAATCACCTCTTTGTTGTTTTTACGGCTGTCTCTGTGAGACTGAAGCCTGGTACATAGTGACATTTACAGTAAACTGTGAACACTGATGATGGCTGCTTGGTGAACAGTAAAGTATGAAAAAAGATTCTAGAGGTGGTGGATTGACATCATGTCACAAGCAGATACCTGTCCCTACATCAACTTTATGGAAAAGATCTGGATGTACATATTCACTAGTAGATGTTTTTATTTAATTAACATGACAGCACTGCAGCAGAGATGTCTGAATGAAGAATAGACAGAGACAGATGAAGAGGAAAAAAAGACTTGCCTTTGAAGTTGGGCCTTATTCTGGGATCGTAGGTGATCAGTAACCTGTTCAAGATGTTACTGGTTGAATTTGCAGGGACTCGGGCTAGATCCTCAGATGACAGCTGTCTGCACACAAGACAAGACAGACAGAGCGGGAACTGCAGGCGCGATTACATTAGCGGGTCAAATTCCTGGCAGATGAGCAGTGCAGATGCACACACTCAGCCACTTCTACTCTGTATACTCTTTGATAGCGCTACAACCTGAGAGAGCTACCAGTTAAAACAATGGCTTTTAACATTAAGACCATGCAGGGAACATTCAACAGGGAGGCTGACATGATCCTCCAGGCAGATATGAGACATTTTGTTTCACCTTCTAGGACAATTACATCACCCATTTGACAAAAAACATGTCCAAACAATATTAAAGGTGCAGAGTGTATTATTAGGCACCATCTAGAAACTTCTGTGAACATGACTGGAACTATCTAGAGCCAGTGTTTGGTTGCTATCTGTACTAAGCTACTGCAGAATCATGACTGACGGTTCTGTGTGTAGATATAAACTGTCTGAAGTGATGAAAACACAACGATTCTCATTTTCAGGTGATTATACATTATATCTAATGCAGACATGGGCAAACTAAGGCACGCGGGCCTTAATTCTGCCTGTCGAGCTTGTCCAAATTATGTTATTAAATTCAATTATATTATATTTTGGGCTGCCGCCGTGATGGTAAATCTAATTGGACAAACTGCACAAATTGCACAACCACTAATGAAGATTAACGCAGGTCATGAAGCAGAACTCCATTCAAAAAATCAAGGAAACTAACAATGCAGTCGTAACTAACGACCAAACATTTAATAAATTAGATTAACCATCTTTTCTTAATCTGTCCAAGCTTTTCCTGTAATTCAGCAAACAAATAATCCACCAAAGAGCATCGTTAGAGTGTTAATTTGTCACGTGAAATGGATGAAAAGGAAAAGAGAAAGCGACGTTTTCGTAAACCCAGTGCTTGTTAGAGCTCAAAAAGTTAAAAAGTTTGCCCATCCCTAAACAGAACATGCTAATAAATATGATATTCTGAGTCAACAAAAAATGGAAAATAATATTTGTTTAAGTCATTGTGTGTCACATTTCCAACAAAACATGTTCACAGTGATAATGCTAACAGATATGCTATTGGCTGTTGTTATGGAAATATTTGTTATTAACACAAAATTGTTTGAAGATATAGCAGTCAAATGCTTACAACAATATAATGATACTGACATGGAACCAATTCATTTGCAAAGTTAACAACTGAAAAAATGCCCTGTTTTTTTTACATTTTTATTTGCCTTGTGATAAATAAATAAATCTGCCTTGTGGGTGGTAAAGGGTATAACTGAGTTGTTTGGATAAACAGTGTATTTATTTCAGTGTATTTCCACTTTTTATTGAAACCAAAGTGAAAGTTTCCATTCGAACCATCTTACAAAATAACAAAAACCAGCTGTAAATTCCCACCCTAACATAAAGCGGAGATTTTCAGAGACATCCATCTGTTGTCTGAGGTTGACTGATGGAAAAACAATGGGGCTGAGAGAAGGAAAGGGGAGAACAAGATGTGGCAGGAGAGAAAGGAGAACAAGAAAGCCTCCTTGTGGGTGGCAGTGATTCTGCTGCCAAAGAATCCCCCACCCTCAGAGCACTTTACATATCATTATGTAAACCTTATCATGCACTGAGGATGAGCTAAAGTGCTCCACAGGAATGCTGCTCAGTGTGTGTACGTTCTGCGGTTCCTCTGATCAAAGTGAAACACATAATTCCCATCCACGAAAGCTCTTTTTCCCTCTCTGTTAACAGACCTCTCTGACAACCTCAAGCACAACAGCTAAACTGGAACCAAGTGGTCCCCTTGATCCATAAAGGCATCCGCAGCACTAAACTGGAAATATGTCGTACAGCTTACACTCGCCAATACTGGACCTACATCAAACGATTTCTCCCTCATTTCAAGAATGTTCATTGTTGAGCCATTTGTTACCATTTAAGGAAGTAGAGGGGTGTAGCTCCCTGCTACAGAGGCAAAGGACAGTCCAAAAGACATGTTAGGACATATTGATGTTCATCCTGTTAGTAGACATATGCTGTACATACGTTATCTTTTTAGTTCATCCATGCATGGACAACTTATCTATTCAAAACTTAAACACTCTCAGAAAGTTGGATGTTACCAGGAAGCTGCAGATGGTCAGCAAAGAGTAAATAAGTATTAAGTACTTTTTAACACCACATGCTTTTGATGGATTGGATTTGATGTTGATTTCTGTTAATCCACACACATCCAAGAAGACAACGAACATGTGCAACATGTAAATAACTAATATAAGGAAATAATACAAGCAACAATATAATAATATAACATAACTCATATTTATGTATAGAGTGCGCTGCAACTCTCCCATAATATGTGCAATATCCATATATATATATATATATATATATATATACGTATACATATATATATATGTATACGTATATATATACATGTATATATATATATATATATATATATATATATATATATATATATATATATGAGGGATGGGAGAAAATACTGATACAGCAATATATCGCGATACTTATTCTTCTGATATATAATATTGATTTTTAAGTTCTTAATATTGACTGTTTTTTTTTCTCCAGAAAAGTCATGTTTTGGACTGTACATATATGTATAAATATAAATATGCCTACACATATATATAAATATATAGAACATCACAATATATCACAATATTGCAATCATGTATCGTATCATGACTCAAGTAGGCAAGGACTTCACAATATATATGTATGTATATATATGTGTGTGCCCCGTTATGTTCTATATATGATGCCTTTTTTTCACGTGTTGCTTCTCTACTTCTCTAGTTCTAATTTCTTAGTTTTTATAGGCCCTCCTCATAATGTTACACTATAAACTTTACTGTTGTAACGATGAAAATTTCCCCTTCTGTGGGACAAATAAAGGATTATTTTATCTTATCTTATCTTTGCTTCTTGAATATTTGAATATTTGAGATGAGGATGAACCTGACTGGTGGCTAAAAAACAGAAACTAAGATCCATCAGGTGTAAAACAGACTAAGTTATGCTTTAACTGAGCACTTAACCACCGATAAGGGCACTTCAAAAGGGTCACTTAAGGGGAACTCA
This sequence comes from Synanceia verrucosa, assembly GCA_029721515.1. Lineage (NCBI taxonomy): Eukaryota > Metazoa > Chordata > Actinopteri > Perciformes > Synanceiidae > Synanceia > Synanceia verrucosa. Next base: position 5,771,426 of record CM056553.1, read on the forward strand.
ACCAATTTCACACATAACGGTCAGCTTTTTAGTCACTTGGGTAGCTCCATGTCTGCTGTGTCTATATGAGGCACGTCGTGTTGTCATTTTGCACTGTGTGTCAGACCATGGTGTTGTTTATTCGCCACTTACGATGGACAGTAAACCTGCTTCCCTTTTTTCTTTCCCTTCTTGGTTCCTTTTTCTTTGGCAGCTCCTCCCTCCAGACAAAGAGAGAGGACCAGGAGAAAGATGAGGAGCCTCTTAATGCCCATTCTGGTGTGAGATGAGTCTGTCGAGGAATAAAAAACAAAGCGTTTAAATAAAGAGAAAGGGACACATCGTTTAAAATGCTCAGGCATAACGGTGTGCAGTTAAATAATTTTATTCTCGTCACATTCAGCAATGATTTGACATGTGACAGAGAGCTGCTACAGCTTCTGCTTCATCTGTTTTCACTGTGACTTTTCTCTTTGCTTTCCTGACATGATGCATTCCCATTCGCTCAAGCTGCATGTCACATTACAGTAAATGTCTGAAATGTAAATTACTCAATCTGACATGGTTTAATCAAGTAGTGCAAGTTCAAGCATAAATCCAATCAGTGGAGTAAAGCACTTGAATAACAATAGCCTTTTCAGGACTTGTCAGGTGAATGTGACCCTGAAATATCCTCTACTTCGGCAGAAAAAAGGCTGAATAATGCCGTTCGTGCATGCAGCTCTAGACTCTCTTTATTTATCACAATCTTTATCAACTATATTGTTTGGTTTGATCTATAGTTCAGTCCTTTCTCAAACAACAAATACTAAAATGTAGGAGATAATACGGCCTCGTGTGTTTGCCATAAATCTCTTTGTAAGGAAAGGTCTAACACTAACAGAAGTGTATATGCACGCTTTTGCATTTCTTGATAGGGGCCATTAATCAGCGAGCAGCCATAGTACCTGTATGATTCATTGAGGAAACCCTTGTCCTTTCATTGGATAGGGACGCTGAGACCAACAGCGAAGCCAACAGTCTCACTCACCCCTCCACCCACCCCACCCTGCCAGCAGGACTGTATATTAACTGAAGCAGTTTATTGTCTAGACAGAGACACTCTCCCTCACTTCCTCACTGCCTTGGCCCAGTAACTCCCAGACTGCTCCTCCCCTGCACATTGATCATCATCTAGTGGAAACTGTTTCCACCGCTCAGCTCAGCACCTTTTGGATCCGTGCAAACACCTTGCCCCACCTCGGCTACGTCGACGTGGTTTTATTGATGTGGAAGATTCCTGCACAATGTGCAGTCGGTTAGTGCTCTCATTGTGGAGGAGAAAGTGGTTAACATAGATCAGCACTGACCCACACAGATCAGGAGGCAGCAGCTGGATTGATGGGGAAGGTTTAACTTGGCAACCAACCACGTTTCTTCGAAATCGCTTCTTATCTGACCTACAATTCTTACCGTCTTCCCTCTGGCATTCTCTACATTACAACTCTGTTTCTTTTTTGGGCTTCTTTTCCCTTAATAAACAAGCAATATCTCATCCCAAACCTCTGAGCAAAAAGGGATTTTTTTCTGTTGTTTGATCCTGATTGCTCTTCAGTAATCCATCCATCCATTTTTTACCTCTTATCCTCACACAGGGTCACAGGGGGGCTGGAGCCTATCCCAGCTCTTAGGGTGAAAGACAGGGTACACCCTGGACAAGTCTCAGGACACATAGAGACAGACAACCACTCACATTCACATTCACACCTACTGTCAATTTAAATTAGCCAATTAACCTAATCCCCATGCATGTTTTTGGATGGTGGGAGGAAGCCGGAGTACCCGGAGAAAACCCATGCATACGGTCAGTAACACATGAGAGAAAATATTTCCTATTTCGTAAATTATGTCACAACAAATCATTTCACTAAGATCTGTCTTCTGATGCAAACTGAGGTGCAACGTTGCACCCTTCAATGTTAAAACTCAATATTTCAATATAAGGTAAGGAGGTAAGAAACTGAGAAAAGCTATGAAAAAATATTGAAAATGTTGAATTTTGTGTAGCTTCTAGTGGATCAATTTATGACCCCAGTTACGATAATATAAAACCGATCACCATTTAGTTGTACAAGAAGCTGTATAATAGTAGTAAAGGAGAAGTAGTAGTTGACTAATGCATGGCACTGTGTATTGGAGAGGATTTGAATTTATGTTGATCAAAAATCAAAAGCCTTTATTGTCATTATATGACACTAAATTAAGAGCGCTGCTGCACTTGGTCCTTAGTCAAATAAAAAATAATAAAGCTTAAAAAATAGAAAAGACATAAATGAAGTTTTGTAAGAAAATAAGCTAATATCTACAGGAGTAATGACTGATCTCGTGCTGCTCTGCTGTATACATTTTTAGAAATAACCAGGCCATCATGCACAGCCATGCTAAAGTGATTCCTGTGAAGAAAAACGTGAGTTCAAGACACCGCTAAAACTGACCATGGTGCTGCCTGAGTCCACTGTGCGTCCACTGGTGAAGAACATTACTGTGGCTGTGTTTTACTGTTAAAAGTGCTGAGGCAAAGTGGCTGACAGTGACTCAAACAGGCTCTCATGTTTCACCCTATAGGCCCAAGGTCAGCACACTGCTGAGCCCACATAACGTCCACACTGTGTTTTTTTTTTTACCATGAATGTGATGTTGTGTGGCAAATAATTAATGCAGGAACATGATAATATTTATCTTAATGGTGATTTTAATGTTAATGCAAAAAAAATAATGTGAGTTTAATTTAATAGTCGTTATTATCTACATGATGCCTGATACATGCTGATATAATGCAAACCACTGAGTGACTACCAGGCAGCTCCCAGTCACAACCTGTGGCTGCTGGTCCTCTTTCTTTTCTAACAAGACCAAAGTAAGTCAGGGAGGCTGGCTGGAGCTCAGCCCGAGCATCAGTGTGAGGAGGACAACACTGCAAACAGCGACCACCATGACGGGAGGGGGGGTGCAGAGGAAGCCGCCATATGAGCGCCAGCATGCGGATTACACATCACACGAAGCACGCACGGCAGAAATAACACGCAAGTCACAAACCACGGCTCCACTTACCGTTTGGCTTTGTCACCTGTCAATTAAAAAAAAAAAAAGCAGAGCCGCTGAAGCTGACAGTGCAAACAGTCTTTACCAGAGCCTCCCAGTCCGCTCGCTCTCTTTCTTTGCCATCCTGTTCTCCGCTGCTCTTCTTGTTAAATTCTATTCTTCCAAAAGTTACATCTCGGCAAATTGCCAATTTTATTTATTTATTTTATTACCGCGCTCGGTTTGTTGTTATTTTGGTATCGGTGTGTGTATATATGGCTGCTGCCCTTTCGCCTCAGCTCGGGAAGCCCAAGATGGAGGCTTTTTGCGTGGTACCTGTCATGCAACATGCGCAGTAGCGGCAGCACGGAGCCGGAGAGCATCAGTCCTCCCATCAGCACCACGGACAGCCGCTCCCCGCCTCCACAGCTCCACACAGCCGCTGCTAAACGCTCACGTGACGGATGGAGAAAATAGAAATGCTCTCATTTACATGATGGACACAAACGCCTCACTATATTTATGTGCAGTGGTGTATTTAGCGGCAGATGGACGAGAACAGAGAGAGCAGGACAAACCATAAAGACCAGAGGCAAATTATGGATGTAATATAGTTCAGGCCTCCACTCATATGTGCTATCACCACTGAACTGTGTTAAATTACAAAGCAGACTGGCTTGACATAGCCCCTTCTGAAATATAATGACCATCAGATTATTGGGATGAGAAAACGATAGAGAAATAATAAGCAAAGGATCGATATGTATTTTTTTTTATTTATATATATGGTGACAGAATGGAACTGAATATTTTTCATTGATATTATTAATTGATTATTGATATTAGGGGTCGGAGAAAATATTGACATGACAATATATTGCGATACTTTTTCTTCAGATATAATATTTTAAATCATGTTTTGGGGCCAATTGTAAATCAGCGCAACTTCCACACGTTGAAATAACAATTTAAATAAAACATATTTTTTTATATATGCATGTATTTATATGCTCGTAATATACAGTACATATACTGTACATATATTAATATATGTACATACTGTCTATACAACTTGTATTTTACACTGCATTTTAAATTTCTCAGTGATCTATGTAGAATATCACAATATATCACAACATCACAATAATGTTTTCTATCGTGAAGTCCTTGCCAATACCCACCCATATATATATATATATATATATATATATATATATATATATATATATATATATAATTACATTTAATACTTGTTATAATAGAATAAGTAATACTAAGAATAAATACATACAGTATGTAATATGAGAGAATGTAGTGTGTAAATGTGTGGATATATTATTATATTAGACTGACTGGGTATGTGGCGGCACGGTGGTGTAGTGGATAGCACTGTCGCCTCAAAGCAAGAAGGTACTGGGTTCAAATCCCGGGCCCGGGGCCTTTCTGTGTGGAGTTTGCATGTTCTCCCTGTGTCTGCGTGGGTTCTCTCTGGGTACTCCGGCTTCCTCCCACCATCCAGTAACATGGTTAATTGGCTAATTTAAATTGAATGTGAGTGTGAATGGTTGTCTGTCTCTGTGTCCCCTGCGATGAGGTGGAGACTTGTCCAGGGTGTACCCTGCCTTTCACCCTAAGACAGCTGGGATAGGCTCCAGCCCCCCCCACGACCCTATGAGGATAAGCGGTAGATAATGGATGGATGACTGGGTATGATTTTATTTGTTGTTTTAACAATTACTGTTCACCACTAATCTCATTAACTATCTATTACAGGAGCTTTCAATCATATCTCATGATCGTCATCAGCGGTGGATAACTGAGTCCTCCAAGTGACAAACTCCATCTGCTGATGAGGATAATGTGACATGACTGAAAGCTGCAACAGCCACTAAATGGACCCTGTGAGCTGTGCAGAGACTGTTTTCTACTGCTGGTTCCAAGGTCAATAACTCACTGTTAGCTGTTAGCTGTGGTGTGAGTCTGTCTGGAGTCACAGCGGGTTGATGTGTGATGTGTGTTTTCTTAATCTTTGGGTGGTGGGCGACCTTTTTGTTTACCTCCGACTTCTGAATGAATAGAAGAACATAAATCTGACACCCCGAGTGATGTATTTCAGAAGCTTGAATGATATTTGGCAAAGGATCAAACAGTTGCAAGGACCCCAAATATTATCAGTTAACATGATCTCAGTGATTTTATATATAAAGTTTATGAGTTAAAGGACTTTTATGAAGCGTGTTCAGGACTTTCATCCAACACATGATTGATGCGCCTCTTAAGTGTGGAGTATTCTGTGGGGAGTTGAGCAGTGAGTAAAATCTCAAGACTTTTTTTGTGAGGCTCAGCTAATAAAAAGGAGAATAGTGCTTTTTCTTGTCAGGACTGTGTGTGGTTTAGATAATCTTAATATGATGTCGACAACTGTTAATATGATGAAGTTTCCTCCCTGAAAGAAACTTGCTGTAGACTAAACCTTGAAAAACTCATCTAGGTGGATCACCTGGGCTGTTAACTCAGCAAAAATAATTGGATTATCGATATAGAGGTTGTGTCAATGTGTTATTTGCACAATTGGGAGTGCATAACAGCCATGTTACTTCCTCAGTTTTAACTTTGGATGTCCAGATGGCTCCTATAAAATGCTGTAGACTGGTGTAATGAAATCTGAGTCAGTATTTATAAATCGCTCACAAATAGAGTTGATTATTTTGGGCATGATAGAAATTACTCGGAATATTTAGTATGTTATAAATCCATTGATATAAACCACAACATGTGCCTTGATTTGGATGTGGTTTGAACTTTTCTCTATAAAGATTCGTTTCCAAATGTCAGAGCCGTTTGTTTCATTTTTCATTCATTTTTAGAGTTGAGTCGAAACATATTAAAAGCCAGATCTTTTGTTCTCTCAGTGAAAATAAATTCCATCCCGGAGCTGATTTTTTCCCACAATTTTTTTTCGATCTATATCTCCTTCATTCATCACCTCATGTGAAACTTGGGCGGTCTGTCCACGTTGAGCCCCGTAGTATAATTCTGACTGACAAGGCTTTCCATTTGCGTACACAAATTAATGAGCACCACATGCATAGAGATTAATGATTTATGTCACAGGCATGGTTCTGGTGTTACAATCAAGAGGCTTGCAACTGAGCACAAGGATCCTTTTGTGTTGTCTGCAAAAATGTTCATTGGCTGCCAGCCATGTGTGTGATGGACAACCATGTGCCTTTCCAGAAATATGTCGGGCTGGATTGAACCAATCTATTGTGGTATTATACCTGGCATACACAGCGCACATTTCCACCACTACTGTTGCTCCGACCAGTTACATGTGTTGTCACATTCGCATTGAAATGAAAATAAAGCTTTTGACAGAGGGAGACTCACAAGTGTTTCTGCTAAACATCTTTCTGTGTTGCATGTTTTCAATTCAGAGGTGATGGGCAGATCTTTAAATGAACCCAGATGAGCTAACACTGTCATTTAACACGTAACAGTCTTCAGATCAGCGACGAGATAAATCACTTGGAGGAGGATGAAGCAGATGTCAGAGAGGATTAATGGAGCTTGAATACTTCTGTAACATATGTGTGTGTGAGTAATGTTGAACAGTAACATTATACATTATACAATAAACATAGTAATTGGGTATGCATGATTATTATTTGTAAAAATATTGTTTATGGGATCTGATGTGTGCTGTTTAAGGGGAGTTACACAACAAACTGCTTTTCATAGTAGCACATCATCATATTAATTATAGATGAGATCTTTTCTTAACAGGCACCCCACAGTCAGAATAAAGTGGTTACTGTTCTTGAACCTTTTTATAGATATATTGTATATATTTAAACAAGTACTGATCTGAGCCACCTATTTTTATGCTTTGTTCTCAGTGTTGTTACACACTAAGCTGCTAATGTTGCAGATATACTGGGGTCTTAAATGCTGACGGACACTGACACTGTGACCGAAGTGTGAGGCTTTGTGTTTTCAGACGAATCTAAGGTTTGTTAAAGCTTGGGTACAAACACCCCCACCTGCCTATTTTTGGATCACTCCTTATTTAGAATTGTGCTGTGATTATTTTCAAAAATAATACATTTTCCTTGAGAATAGTCCTTTAAGTTATGAAGCAGCCCCCTCATTACAGCAGTAAACAGGACGTTTCACAGAACATTGACATGTTCAGGTATTGGTTCCTTCCTATAGCTGTTGAGTTCTCCCTTTAGTTATTTATTAAGGTATTCTCCCGATGGATGTATATATCAAGCAATATTATACATGCTACAACTGGAGTACTTAAATATAAGACAGATTTGCTCATTCCTCCTCCTGAGCACTGCCAAGTAGCCCTTGAGCAACACAACAAACTCTCAACTCCTCATTAATGCATGTGCATGTGTGTTTTATAACCTGTGTGTGAGATGCAATAGAGACAAAATATGAAATGAAATTATTGCGCATTATTGTTGTTACCTGTTATTGCACAGAAAGATAATAGATAAAGCGCATTTAACACAGATTGATCGTGTTAATGCGTTTAAAAAAAATCTTTAACACGTTAAAGACAAAAATCTTTGACTGCACTCTGCATGTTGTACATAGTGCTCATTTTATTTTTTATTTTGTCTGCTTAAGGTTAAGTTTGTTGCCCATTATTATTTTCGTTGTGTGAAGACACACAAAGTAAGAATTTCCCTACCCATGTTAATCCTGTTTCTACTGTGTATATGACAATAAACCTCTTGAATCTTGAGCCTAAATAATAATTATCAGAGTTTTTTTTTTTTTTTTTTTTGTAAATCAGGGGGTGCCTGTTGCAGAGTGCAGCTAACACTATATACACTATATACAAACAAGAATGACGGCAGTCGACATGTTGAGGGACTAATAAAGTAATAAAATTCTTCTTAACTGCACTTATTAAGCATGCATACTTAACAAGAGTAGAACTATTCCTTAAGAAAGTTCCACATTTGCAGATGATCCAGTGCAATAACATATTGATGAAGTTTAGATAATATCTAATGTATCAGTATAGATGTGACTCCTGCATCAACAAAGCAGATTTCCATTATGGAGTCTGCTGAGTCAGCAGATGTTTAGTATAAGTGCAACACTAACAAAGGTTATGATGGAGTCATCGAGCCAGAAAGCCATTCAGGAGGAGAGAATCAGGGGTTTTATATAAATTCATTATAAAATCATACACTGAATGAAAATATATGAAATTTATAGTTAACAGTGGTTTGTGTGATCAGATGAATTCCTGATTATAACACTGTTTTTTTCACATCACAATAAAACATTCAAATGAGGCACTGCAGACTGCCTCCTGTCTCCTTTTCAAAATAACAAATAGAGTCAGACAACATCTAAAAGTAACAAGTGAATCGAAACTGAATTCGGCTCAGGCTCTTCAGTGAACCACCGGCTGCAGATAAACGCATGAGACAAGAATATCCGTGTTTTGCAGTAATTAATGGGTAGAGAACAACACTGACGTGCTGAATTCAGTATGTAGCCAACTGGGGCCACATGTACGAACACTACTGTACAGCATGGCAAGTCCCACAGGGCTTTCATCATATATTCTCACATGAAATCTCTTATATCTTGTCTATAAATAACTTTGGAATTTGACATCTTGCAGTAACAGATTAATAGATTAAAGACTCGTTGTGGGTTTAAAGGGGTATATTATGAAATAACCACTTAAAATAAGACAACCCATTCAGATATATTGTGGTCTGGAGATCAGAAAACACTTCCTATGTCACATGCAGGCTCATTATTGTCCTTCCACTTTACAGGTGTGGCATATCAACATGCTGATTAACCACATAATGAGCACACAGGTGTGTACGGCTGGTCACAATGAAAGACAACTCCAAAACGTTTGTGTACATAGGTTAAAGACTTATGTCAAAAAAAAGCAAATACAAAAGTATTACAGTTTTTTTTTTTCAGTGCTTCTGCAGTTTTATTTTGGATTGAAGCGTTTTTCTTGGGGTAATTTTGTGGCAGAACATCTCTCACTTAAAAATGAAAATATGTCAACATATTGCACATTTAATCATGTAACTGTGAGCAGTGGTTGAATATCAATAACAGACTGCCACACAGGAAGAAAATGACCTCAATCTCAGATTGTTTTCTTACAAAATAAAGCAATTTAGAGTTGAATGCAACAAAAGCCACAGTGGAATAAATCAAAAAATCCAGATAATGTCTTTAAGCTGCTTGTATTCATCTTTTTATTTTACACTTTATTGCTTAGTATTCAAGGAAGTATTTCATTGTACAGGGAAACTTACTGTTCATATGACAGTAAACACTCTGAATCCTAATCAACAGTACAATACTTTGAAAGATAGTTTTCTTAAAAAAAAAAGTCCTGAATAAGCAGCAGCTTCTCATCATGATGACTGTACGGGGTTTCTGAGTCACAGTTGACTGAAAAACAATGGTATAACATCTATCCTGTGTTAATGATGAGTGTACAGTATTTAAAGGTAGAGATCAAATGAACTCAAAGTGAAGGCTGTGCTTCTTCCTGAGGCTAAACAGGATAAGCAGATTAGAGAAAGTACGGCTGGATGATTCCATTAGCAGATAGCATGTTAATGCTTTGAATCACATGATTTTCCACAGCATCATGTTCAGCTGGGCAGCAACTGTAGCCCTGAGGGGCACCACCAGGGGGCTCTGGTTTCAAAGCCAAGTGCAGCCAGGGGCAATTAATCACCACGATGATCTCAAACTAGTATTATCATTCATAAAATTTACTGATATGTCCACACACTGAAGGACATGGACCCCTCAGAGTGTTAGAACAACCCTTCAATTCAATGATAAGAACTCATCAGGCATAACAATGTCTGTATAGGCTTCATTGTTTTATAAATTCTGAGAAAAAGTGAGTCATCTTTCTAAATTCCTCCGCTGGCAGATTTCCCACGACTCCTCCAACACGGGACCACACAGTGAAAGCTCCTGCTGCTGCTGCAGAAGGTTTTTACCATATAAATGAAGTCACCTCAAAGGCTTTTTTCTTCAAGATGTACGAATGAGCTGGATGCAGCAAACATGCCCGTTTGTCCGTTCCATTGTGTTTCACTTCACCTGGAATAAAACCGCTGTTTCCTCAGACGCTGCGACAGATGCGTTGGGTAACACAGGGCGATTTGCAAGAGGGCATTTGTTTGTTTGACAGTTACGTGTCCCAAAAAGGCAAACAAGTCTAAAGGGATTTAGCTGGGAGCTGAATCTATTGTATACATTTCCATCTTCCAGCTCCAGAGCCCTCCTGGCTGGTGTGACAGTCGTGACCCCGAAAGGTCTGCCTTGTTTCTAATTCCTTCTGTTTATTATATTTCTTTGTATCAAAGCTGCTCGTTTCCCAAGACCACCATGGAAGCGGCAATCAAATGTGGACAACAAGACAAAATACCCAGCTTTTACAGACAAAACCTCAAGGGGCGAATGAGTGTGTGTGTGTGTATGCGAAAGGGAGAGGGATTCCACAAAGTGAAGTGCTGACATCTGCTGCAGGCCCTCACAGGGCTGGAATGTGATACTCTCCTTTACACAAAGGGCCTTGGCCCTTGCAGCAGGCACAAGAAGACCTCTATATGCCCCTCTCCACGGGGCAACACACGTAAGAAGTGACTGTATCGATGCTCCATGCCTTCTATTTCCAGCCATTAACTCTGATTAAAACCACAAAACCTCCCTTCATACCTTGATGCAGGGGAGGCGGCCGCCCAGCGCTCTTTGAGGTGGTAGTTTCCGAGCTATGCGAGACTGCATGGGGGTAAATTGCTGCAGCATTGCATCATGTGTCTAGCTCAATGGTTTCAATATGTCTCCGGCTCTACTCTGATTGTTGTGTCTGTTCTGCAGCAGACCCACCATGCAGTTAGGGGGATACGCTGGTGCATTTTGCCGTGCAGTACAATGGGAGGGAACCACATGAAACACCGTTGATGAGGTACAACAATGAGCAGGGGAGAAAGGAAATTGGGAACAGGAGGAAGTATTGTTCCAAGCGGCGTCTCTGTTTTGATATGACAAATTGAGATGCTTTTAAAAATTTCCTTCCACAGAAACATTTAGCTGGAATGCACAACGACGTGTTGAAGAGTCTGATGTGATCTTTCATCTCTGTACGGGGAAAATGAATCAATGCTTTCAACAATCACTGCACGATCACAACAAGTGTCTTTACTTACAGAAAGTTTCCCTTTGAACGGTGACGCTCAGGATGTGAATGTTGTGTTTAACTGTGCACATGTTGTAAATTTGATGGACCGTGATGAACTGTTCAGAAAAAAATGAGTGGACCGTAAAATTACAATGATGTGGGCCAATAGAAAGAGAAGGGAAAATGTATTCATGAGCACAATGGATGGAAGTTGTGTTTTTGTTTTTCCTTGTTACTGAAATTTTCTTTTTCATGAAACTTACGAACAGTGGCGTCATTAGGACTATTTTAAGAAATATTATATATTAGAAATATTCAGAAATCCCCCTAAATAATTTGCTATTGTTTTATTTCATTTTTTTTTAACAAAAAGGTGCCAACAAATTCAATATAAAGTGACCAGAATCATAACATTGCGTAATTCAGAAATCACTTAAATATGGTCAACCCCAGCTTGTTCAAAAACGGGCACTAAGGTGCCCTCTTAGGAGATAAAAACGCTTAAGTGGCGAGAACTCGCTGTAGGTACCCTTTTTTTGTCTTTTCATCCCTGCTGTTCAAAAAAATCTATGCATGCCACTTTATATAAATACATATATAGCCAAATTAGCCTCACCTAAGGGCTAAGCCCCCCGTCCTTAAAACCTAGTGACGCCCCTGCAGACAAACATCATGTCATATAGTGATTTGCATTGTTTGAGATGTAAGGTCTTTAGACCTAAAACTGCAGGATTCAGGATCATTTATTTTCTAATTTTGCTGTGGAGAAACAACCGAATTAAACTAAATTGTTTGCAACAAGTGGAACTGCGTTTGACATTGTGTCACTGAAAGTGTGTGAAACACCTCATCGGACCAGGCAGCAGCAACGGAACAGTTAACGTGCCGGGGAGTTTCCTCTGTGGGAAGTTGTACTTTATGTATAGCACCTGTTGTGCAGTCAGTTGGCAGTCTCTAAAAACCCAACCCCGGGCGCGCAGCGATACTTTATCTCAGTCTCCACTAAGTTATGACTCGAGAGCTCGCCAGACAACAGAACTGGTTTCTGTGTACAGACTGTATCGAGTTGCTGCACTCTCTCGCCGTCTCCGTGTGGGAGCTCCTGCTGTAATGCGTAAAGATCTGCGGGGATTTATTCACACGGAGTCAAGAAACGCACCGTGGACGCGCGCCTTAACCAAAATGCATTCTCTTATGGTCTCGTACCATAGATGATACGCCTGCATACGGACGCTTATTGCAACTACTTCCAGGATTCTAATCACTTAAAGCCAAACTGTGCCCAACTCAGTATCCAACTTTTCTCAGGCAGGTGCGCACTCGCTTTACGCAGAAGCGGTGAGGTCTGGATGAGGATTTGTCTTGATTTAGGGAGGTATACAGTTCACTTTTTTCCCAGACGGACAGATGATTAAGATTATGTGGATTCTACTCTGCCTTTACCCTCTCCAAATGTGTCCAAAACCGCACTGGTGTCCTGTAAACGACGCAAGTGCGTGGTGATACAAACGATCCCGTCAACAGCGCTTTGTTATCGCCAACTACCACTCATCCAAATGATCCTTCCATTAATATTCCTTCTTGCATCGCTTCTCCAACAATATGGCTCGGAAGCTGAATCAAGTCATGTCAGCAAATTTCACCTTCCAAGTGTAAAGGAGCAAAACGGTGAGTTGTCATTGTTGTTTCATAACATTTAGAAAGGAAAAAAGCACCAAATGCTTCATTATTTCAGGGTTTAAAGTCATTCCTTTAATGCTTGAGTTTAAAGTGCAATGAATGAGAGCGTTTCATTGAGCTTCAAAACACCCTTATCCAGGGTAGGAAGTGCAAAATTACCTTTTTACCTTTAAAGTGTAGCCATGTATGTTTAAGGGGGAAAACCCTCTGAAATTCCATGTCCCCTGGGGAGGTTTTCCCTGTGATCAGAAAAAGGCTCCATTCATGCTGCTGTGGCTCAAGGCGATGCAATTTGCTTCAGAGCTGCACCAAATTTAGAAATCCACTTGTGTCAGTGTTTAATGTGACATTGCATTAAGTCAATAATTTCTTGCAATCATTATGAAATGGCCATCACTGTGGAGTGCCTGTGGAGTTTGGATGGTGTGGTTCATCTTTCAAACTTGAATCAAACAACTGATTTTTCCAATAAAGCACTTGATGCTCCGACTAATGCAGTTTATTTTCTTACCCTGGACATTCTTTATATTCCATTTTTATCCACAAGACACTCACTTATATTCATTCGTATATTAGTGATTAATAACATTTTTATGCTTTTTGGATCAGTTAAGAACAGCTGTTTAGTTGCTACCCTCTTTTAGACATTTTTTTTGTCTGTTAAACTCAGTTATTTTATAAGTTCATGTGAATAAGTTGATAAAATAAATGGATTCAGAAAAATAATATATGACTGTGATTCCAATGTCCTGCAACTCTTCTGTCTTCTTGATTTATTTATTGAAGAGTTAAAGTGAAAAGTCAAAGCAAATTCTGTGCAGGAGGATTCGCCGAAATTTGGAAACTAAAAAAAGTTCTTATATTTGGCTTTTAACTTATCTGTAAAGCATTAGTAAAGCATTTATTAACCATAAGAAAAGCAATAAATAGTCATTCATTTAAACTGATGGACACATTTAGAATAGAGAACAGCATAAAGGGATAAAAGGACCTGCGACAGTTCAAAGCAGCATGCCTGCACCCTGCAGATGTTGCACTGGTTAAACTTCATTCATTGCTCAGCCTTCTGTAGCCACTGGGTTCGACTGGCCTTGTGTGAGGACATGCAGCGCTGACTTCACTACAGTAACAGTCAGGGCTGGGAAATCAGAGCCTCCCGCCGGGATCTCCAGGTTTAATCAGGACGGCTGAGAAAGGAAAACAAGAGCGAGGAGAGGAGGGGGAGGTGGAGGAGGTGGAGAGATGTTAAACTGTCAAAGAACTCTTTGAAACAGCGGTCACACACCGGCTGAAGGCGAAGCCGGCCGGGCCGTCTCTGACCTTTGACTGAGCACTCACCGTTCTGGCACGCCTGATTGCCGATGCTCTGAGAGACAATTTGATATCGATCTGAGGGAGGGGAGCGAGCCAGACCTGTCTGGCATGTTTAGTAGTAGTTGCAGAGAGAGTTATGGTCCCCAGTCGTATTAAACTTGGCAAGCGGCTGCTGATGACTCCATAAGATATCAGAAGGGGCTGCCTCCCACTGAGGGGCCATGAGCGTTGTGTGAAGTAACCATCTGTCACAATAAATGATTATGACAAAAGTCTCAAAAATGTGAACTAGACGGGCTTGAACTCTGAAATGTACATTTTGTGTGTTGTGGTCACTTCTTCCTTCCGCCGCCATCGTGTTACAATATCATATATTGCACATGTCCATTTTTATGCGTTTGCCACATGGCCATAAGGTTTTATGGTTATTAAGAAAAAACATTGCTAGAAATTGCATCTGCAGTTGCACTATAAAAATGCTTTGTATGGTTTCAGGGGTGAGTTGAAAGTGAATGCATGTTCCCGTCCAGCCCGAACAACAACCACATGCTCTGCTCGTTCCCACAACTTAACCTTTTCTTTCTCTTCTAATTATTTTGCAGATGGTGTTATTTACATTTTAGGCTCATTATTTTCATTATGTCGAAGAAAAGTTTCTTAAAACTTACTCTTACTTGCAACTATTTTATTGGCAAATGTGCTCTGTAAGACATAATGCTGCCTCGATGTAGTCTATGTTTAATATTGAAATGGTCCAAATACATTTGGACAAGAGACTTTATCAAGAGATTTTATCAAAGTAAATTATTGGCATTTGTATCAAAATCCATAGTCTTTACCTGTGCCTTGTGCCAGCGTTTTTTGCTTATTTTGAGTCATATTTCAAGACTCACAATATTTTGTACTATGTTTCTGAAAACACTGAATAGCTCAAATGAAAGAAGAGACTCTCTATTTCATCATGAAAGAAAATGTTTGTTTTTACCTTGTTCCATTCTTGTTTTATCAGAGGTAGAGTAGAGGCCAGTTTCACCAAAATCACCACTTTTTGTCCAGAATCTGTCCATTTTGCTCTCTAATCTTGATCGTCTCCACTTCCTGCTTTGATCTCTGTGGTGTATACCGTCTCTTTATGTCCCTACAAATCCCAGAGGCCCCAATATTACTCACTGTGTGAGAGCCCTCTTGTGCCTGCTGCCGAAAAAACACTCTGACGTACTGTATATATACATTTATGGCGCTCAAAGAGTTAAAGGCTTTGTAACTTGTTCCATGACACTGAGATGGCCTCTGTTCATGCTACAGTGTTTCCACTGCCTTTTCTTATTCGTCTGAAGATGCATCTCAGCTTCCCAGGTCATCTCAGGGACCATCTCTCTTAGCTAAGAGTAGTCTGGCTTCACTTTCCCATAGAAGGCAATGTTTCCAGCCTCACCCAGCCCACCCATAAACACAGGTCTTATTAGAAAAATCCGGCTGCAAATATTAGTCGGAGATGCGGATTACCTGCAGATATTCCCACATATCCCATCAGAGCAGGTATGCGACGCGTCAGACCTGCCAACAATCACAGAGGCTGCTGTTCCGCTAAAGATTACGAGATTAGGGGAGAAGTGGGGTTATGAAGGTCACAGGAACATGTGCAGCTTTTCACGTATACATGCATGAAGGGTCGGAGGTAGAGAGGTGCATTGTGCATTCATTAGATTATGATGCAAACAAACAAGCACTTTGGTGGGGATTTAAAAATAGGAAATAGAGTGGGTGTACTGTGTAGTCAACCTCATCCATTCATTCATACATGAACAGTTAAAGCACAGTGAAGTGGGTGTTGTTTTTGATCATTCAGGGTTCCACGAACGAAAGTCCTGTTTATTTTTTTTCATTGGCAGTTTTAGGCCCAAAAATCTCTCTTTAAGAGTAGAAACTGCTTCATAAAATATAGTTTTTTTTTTTAAAATGTCAACAGTGGAAACTTCAAGGAAAGAAGGACTTACTGTAAAACTCTAATAAGCTTAAACTATTCTGATTGATCGAAACTTTCTAATGCATTCAGCTCTTTCAGATTGTGGGTGAATTTTAAACTTATGACTTTCTTCCCTTTGGAGATGTTAGTTGAAGCTACTATTGTATTGTTTTATTTAGAGCCATCTTCCACCAAACTGACAGAAAAAAAAATTAAATAAATGTAATTGATGGCCACAACAAAATAATCTATGACATTATCAGATCACTCAGGAGATGCCAATTTTTCTTCATTGAGGAAAAAACGGGGATGTAATTGAAATAAATATGCTTCTCCCATCTCAGTTACCAAATCTGTCCTGACTAGACCAAACATAAAGATTTATTTTCTCTAGGTGCAAGCCTTCTTTTCTGGCAGCTACAAGTGTAGCCAGCTGGCATGTTTTAAGCGGTTTCCATCGCACTTAACTCTGTGTTTTAATTTGAAATTACGATCAGCCTCTTAAACCAGTGAAACTAAACTAGCTGCTCTTGGAATCTCCATGCAATCTTTAATACGGGTCAGATGTTTCCTGAGCCTGCTTCCCTGGGAAAGAGGTTATACTCTGATGGATTTGCCTGAATGACTGAATGCAGCTCTCTGCAGTTTGTCTTTGTAGTGGACAGTGCAACAGCAGCAACTGGTGTGCTCTGCTGAATTAAAACCATGGAGGAAATGGATGGGTCCAATGTTCAATGAACTCCACTGGAAGTAAAAAGAGTAACAATTACATTGAGTATACCTGCATGGATAAAAAGGTTGTTAGAATAGTTAAAAAAATCTTAAATGAAGCTAACATACTTTTTAATTCTAACAATGGATTTTAAGAGGCCCACCCATCCTGGAAGTCCCTAAACACATAAGTTCCTGAGTAAACAGAAAAATCCCCTAAATCTGCAGTTATATGTTTTTTCCATGATAGCAGCAGTCGAAACCCTCAGCCACTGAATACAGGCAGGTCTATGTCTATGCCGGGAGGAGTTTTCCCCTCAACATCTCACTCCAGAGTGGGGGACCCTGGATAACAGTGTCTATGTTTTCCCTGTCAGCACTATTTGAACGTGCAGTGCTGTATTTGGCAAGTAGAGCATGCCACCGCCTGCCTGCAGTTTGTCATTTCAGGCGGGTGAGGGCACCGTCTTTCCCATCTCCTGCAGCAGCGAAGGGAGTTTTCAATGGATCTGGGTCAGGGGTTTAAGTTTTTTATTGGAGTAGAAATGTTCCCCACAGACACCAACTCTGTCTGGACTGAATCAATGTTGGCCAGTGATGATCGACTGAAGTAAAAAAGCAGGAATATTTTGGTCTCTAAAAGCCGACTGGTGTGCCATATTCTATATGGCACACCCCTATCTCATTAATAATTAACACTAAAGTGCCTTTATTAGGGGTGTGATGATACACTATGAGACGACACAATACACAATACTGTGTTCACAAGAGTGACACAATATTTTCACATTACTTTTAAGAAAAATAAATTGACAAAATATATGACAGGACAAAGAGTCATTTAATTCTCTCTTTTATTAATCAGAGTTTAACTCTACCTCTTAAATAATTCATTAACATTACATTAATTCTCATTGTCAAAATCAGTGTTTGGCGATGCTACATTTCATACTGTATAAGTTCTTAAATATGATTCCTATAAAAATCAAACAATAATTACCAAAAAATACATGAAATCACTTTTTGTAAAAGTCAGTGTTGTAATATCAGCAGCATGAGGTTTAGATGTGTCTGAGTTGAATGTGATCATGCTACTATATAATAATGGGAACGCTTTTCATTTTTGGTTCTGGTGTTGCACTTTGTAGACGGTCCCTGGGCTGTGCTCATCAGGAACAATGTTTTCAGTGGAGTACCGGGGATGTTTCAGTAAAAATATGGTTGAAGGTGTGTCTGAAACAGTCTGAATAGAAATGAGGGTGTTGGTGAGGAAACATATTCATGCTTAGCAAATATTTCTTGGGTAAATAATGTCTTTAAATAATGTCTTTGATGTGGTTCAGTGTTTCTCCTCTTTCACTTTCTTATCGGTTCAGTTCTGTAGTGGTCTCATTGTCCTGCTTCTGTTGGCTGCCCCTCAATGAGAAACACACTTTCTGAAATAGCACCAGTTTGCAGATAAGGATTGTCAGCTTAGCAATATCATTTCAAATGTTTGGCTTTGTCAATGTTCCACTACAAATGGAACTGTTTCATTGGCAGTTTGAAAAGATTTGATAATGCCACATTCTCTGTCAAGCAAAATAAATACAGATAACACTTGTATCATGTTTTTTTTCCCTCCCCCTTATCTACGGGATGAAGTTACTCAAATTGAAAAGCAATTTTAGCTTCCTTAGCGGAAGGACTTGGTGAATGTTATCAGCTGTTCCTGCACAATGACTCAAGTAGCTTCAGTCTGACCAGCTGGCAACGAGCAAAGCAGCTCCAGACTGAATAAAACAAAGCAAAAAGAAAATGAGCAATTACGAGTCAAGTGCATGAGAGCTCCCAGAGCAGAGAAAGAGTGGTACAGTTGATAAATAGTCCCAATGCTACCATTGATTATGACGGGCAAAAGGAAGTGTCTGCCTGGTTCAGTCTAGTCTAAACATGACAGGTGGAGTTTGTCAAGATTACTTGTCAGAACAAATACCTGTCATTCACTACGAGTTAGCATTTCCACAGCTCCCTGACTTGTTCTGTTTTTTTTTTTCGTTTTTTTTTTCTTGCCTGAATGTCGTCCTGACAATATTTTACTGCTCTTACTGGCATATAGCTGTTATGGGTCAATAACACGTCTACAATACAAAGGAAGGCGTGCGTACTTGTTAGCAGCTCTGAAGGACTTAAAAGAGGGTAGTGAAATTTAACTCGAAACAGATTGATCAGGCATGGCATTTCTGTTCATAAACAGGAAAATAAGGGTGCCTCATGGGACAGAATTACACACCAAGGGATGTGACAAAGTGTCGGTATTTGAAAGTGTCGGAATGAGAACAAGCTGGAAATGATACAGAGTTCTAACCCAACCAATGTATTCCTCACATTTCTATGGATTTATATAGTTATTGCAGCATTTCAGTAATTTATCTGCATTTTGCATTGAACTCTGTGCATGTCAAGGCAAGCAAATGTATTCATCTTTCAGCTCAGTAGTATAAAAACTATGATAGTATGAGCTCTGGAAGACTGTCTGATGTACTGTAAATGCTGGCAACAACAATTATCACTCATGTTGTTACAAAACTCTCTAAAACAGAAGCTTCTATTGATAAAGCATTTGAACGTCAGGTTTGTACAGCAGACCTCAGTCACTCTGAGGGGGACTGGTTGTCTTAAGGTAACTGGAATTTCACTGGATGAAAAATTCTTGGCAGCAGGATGAGTTGACCTTGGTTGTAATCTCTGCAAGGCATGTCTGTATAACTTGGCAGATGTCACCACCTCTGATCAGAGAGGTATCCTGTAATGACTCGTCTTCAAATCGGCTTCATGGGCGTCACCTTGCAGCTGACTGACAGGGAGCTTGACCCATATCAAGTGCTGGATAATCCCACAGATGTGCTATTTTATAAAATAATACAAGCTTCTTGGTAACACTTTACAATGCCGAATCGTCCCTGATAGGCTCTATGTCAAGTGGTAAATGAAATGTGACCATCAGCCAACCATTAACCCTTTGAGCGCCATTGACGTATTTATACGTCATTTAAAATCCAATGCTTGAATGTCATAAATGTGTATATATATGTCAAAGTAGTTTTTTGGCAGCTGGTACAGGGTGCTCTCTCTCACAGCCTGTGAGTAATATTGGGGGTTCTGGGATTTGTATTCAGGACATAAAGACACAGTGTACGAGATTAGAGAGCAAAGCAAACAGAATCCAGAGAAAAAGTGATGATTTTGGTGGGAGTGGCCTCTGCTCTACCTCTGATAAAACAAGAATGGAACAAGGTAAAACAAACATTTTTTTCATGATGAAATAGAGAATCTATTCTTTCATTTGAAGTATGCGGTGTTTTCAGAGTCATAGTACAAAATATTCTGTGGGTCTTAAAAAATGACCAAAAACGCTGACACAAGGAACTTTCTGTTTTATAAAACAACTGCCACTCAAAGAGTTAAGTCCTTATTGTGAGCATAGTCACTGATTGTGCTGTTCCTATTAAACCTGTACTACACCATTTGTTTATGAATGATGCCTCAATAAGTATATAAGTAAAATCTCTTATAAATCTACAGATTTATTATGAAACTACATTATGACAAGACATTGTGCAAAGGAAATATTTAACATATTGATTATTGTGACTTTGAAATGACCCAGTTTCTCTCTTGCAGAACAACATTTTTGAATCAAATGTTGTGTTAATGTTGCATTTCTCCAAGAAAGGCTGCAAACAATGTAGCCGCATTGCTTGATAGCAGCCTCTGAACCCATCACTGTGGCATAAACAAACTCAACTGGTCCCAATTTATTATGTCTCCCTTCCTCTTCATTACGACATGAAGTGTTCCTCATGTGTGAAACCGAGCTACTGGATTCATCCGCTGCTGCAGAGTCATTTCACGGTTATCAAGTGCCATCATTAATGATGCTAATTTTAGAAAGCAGCGATGACAGTCACTGATGCTTGAGAAGCCTCATGCAGTTTCGAGCACACACTGGACACCTCAGTGCAGATATGATACGTCTGGTCTGAGCAGTTGAAAGGAGGATATAATGAAGATGTGGCAGCAGTTACACCATTTTACTGACTTCAAAATGTTATTGTGCAAATAAAATGTGCACGTGCTCATTGGACTGGGCTCAGCTCAGCCAAGAAAATTAGTTTGAGAACACAATGAAAGTCAGAATGTATTTGAAACCCTATTTTGTACTATACACAGTCCCTGAATGGACATGCAGTGTTCTGGTGTTCAGTCTTAACATTTGGTAGAGGATCTATCTTCTAATTAGTTTAAAACTAGCTTTTAAATGGACCTCCTGTGAAACAATCAGTCTCTTTATTCATCTCAATTTACTAATTACACTGTAAACGATGACGAGCACTGGGAAAAGGACATCTTGGACTGTACGTATATATTTTGGACTAGTGGTGCATTCCTGGTTGAAACTGCATGATACATGATATTGATACATGACAGGTTGCTATATAATACATGTCTAGTAAATGTCTACAATGGTAACTTGGAAGTTCACCAGTATACTCATCTTTCCAGCTGATGACATTTCATTTGTGTATATTATATTCCGACCAATAAGTTCTTAATCGTCAACAGCTGGTCAACTTCAACAAACCTTTGATCAACCCATAGTTGTTTTTTTTTTGGTTCATCTCTATGTAGTTTTAAAACTAGGGCTGTCAAACAAATTTTTAATCAGATTAATCACAGGAGGATTATTTTAGATTAATCACGATAAATATCATTCATTTTTAATCTATATTAATCCTGTTTCATTTTGCATGAATAAACAGAAAGAATGGAATATATCTATAATATAATATATAAATGCGTAGGAGACATTCTGAGTCATAATTAAATCAGATTAATTATGATGATGGTTTACTCCGTGCTAATTTCAAAAGCCCTATTTAACACTAAAGTAAATCATTTCAATGTGTATTTTCAGCAGTTTGGCCTCATGTTCCACTGAAATGCTGTTGTTGTTTGGCTTGCCAGAGCTCATGTATTCATAGTAAATGTGAAACTTAACAAAATCACCTTTTTCTCTATGCATTGCTCATGTAGCATGCAGTGCATCGTTACTCAAACAGTGTATCTTGCTTTCAGTTTCCATTTTCTAAAATACTTAGAATACCAACTCATGAGTCACGCATGTCCACACATATCAAACCACCTCTGTTTCTTCTTTATGTGCCACAGGAGGAGAGTGAGCTAAGCACCAGGAGCTATTGAATGGAGATGTGAAATATTCCAGCTCTGATACATTTAGAGGAGGGCGGTTAAAAACACACCTGTCCCAGTAATCATCGGCATAGCGCCGTCCCATGCCTGCTGGATTATGTCACCTAGCACATGGCGAGATGTGATATACGACACTATGCCAGTGGCATACGGAGACGGAAACCCAATCACACATACTATTTTGAGAATGCATGGCTTTTCCCGACGCACAAATAGGTTTTGGGTGCAGACTGGATCCGCTCTGCCACGGCAGGCTCACACTCGGATCCCCATGGGAGGGTATCCATTTCTACGGCCCAAATGGAATGAAAATGCACATTAGCTATTAGGTCTTATGACTGACTGGAATGATTTTGCCAACTGTGGGTGTGTGTAGCTATCTGGGCATTGAACAGGATCTGCAGCAATCTCCATTTAATAAAATACGAGGGAAATGACCTCATACTGAAGCTCCTCAGTAATACAGGATACTGGAAAATGTTTTGTCTCGGTGCAACAGTTTCAGACCCTGTTACTCTGGTAGCTTCTAGTGGTGATCTGGAATTTCACTCAACCGCAACACACTCACTAAAAAGAGTAATAGAGGATATACTTTAATACCACAGAATGATTTTTCAAAATGATTTTTAAGGACAGGAGTATACATAATATCCCGTCACTTGGCCTTTTGCCTTTTCTATTCAACTCTGCAGTGAATATGATGCAACATGCAATCTGTAATTTTGTTGCAGCGTGAGGAGCTGTTGTCCTTGTACGATGTAAAAAATAACTTGGCAACCTTGATTTACTGGAAGAGTGCACTTTATTCATTCAACAGCCCAGTGCTGAAACACGCAGGCTCTTCCAGTAAGTCAGCTCAAGATGCACATATTGTTCACATTTGCTTATATTTTTTCACATCTAATTAACTGCTGAAGCATTCTTTCTACAAGTGCTTACACCATGTACAAACAGTAGCTGATTTGTCTCTGCACATGATGCCATGCTAAATTCAATTGTATCCTACTAAAAAGGGAAACTGAGGTCCTGTTTACACAAGAACTATTGCGGGTAAAAACGTCAAAATATTTTATCGGAAGTGCCTTTCAGACGGTGACGACATTTTTGGGGCTTAGAAATGAAAAAAAAAATGGAACCACCCTCCAGAGTGGAAAACTTGAATTCCGAATACTTGAATAGCATTTCCATCAACACTACCCAAGACGCGAAACTCTGCTCAGATCTGCTCACATCGCGTACACGTTTACGTCACATACAAGTGCCAGTACAGGGAAATAACAACATGTTGGATTGTTTCCATTTGTCAGACCCTCTAGCTGCTGTGGCACTCCAATAAACATACAGAAGTCTTTCCAACAAATGAACAGAATCTGCACAGATAGTATTACTGAACAGAGAAGGATCTGTAATTACGTGCGGACATGGTGGTGTTGTATGATAGTAAATCATGACATCATCTAGCTGCCTGACATGCATACCCAATCGAATTCCACACACTTTTGCGTCACTGTATGCACGCAGTTTTCCTCCTGAAAACGCTTGTGTAAACGTGGAATAAAAAGTGAAGAGCAATGCCAGTTTTGCATCTTCTGTTCAGAGCGTCGTCATATAAACGTAGCCTGCTTCTGGTTGTGGTTGCGTACTTGGTGCAAGAGGTGTGGAGAGGAAACTGCTCGATGCCCAGATGTTGCGTGACTCAGCACCAGTTAAGGAATACAGCATATGACAAAGGCAGTCAAGTGGTGAAAACACAGGCAAGTTTAAAAAGCATCTGGAATTACACACAAGAATAAGCGTCATTGGAATTAATGTGATATTTACCAACTGGTTGATAGTTTGTTTTTTTTTGCCATGGAAGACCAGCACACATCATCACATCATAGTAGGAAGCTGTAATTTACTGGAAGGTGGTGTGTATTTTGGCTACGCGGTACAGAAGCAAACATTATGAAGTGCAGAATATTAATTCTAGAGGTGTTTGGTGAGCTAATTTCTCACAGCAGGCGTTTTGACTTGTCGTAGCAGGAAAAGCACAGGTGTTCCTAATAACATGGCTGGACTCCATTAAGGTGTGCCAGTAGGCTGTGCCAATGGGCCAGAACGCACAACACAAGGGGGGGTGGGGGGGTCCTGGAAGTGGCATAGCTTATTAGTCAGACATGTGGTTGACAAGTGGAAATTTTCACTGTGAGAAAGGTCTATTCAGTGTTGGAGGTGACAAGTACGTAGAAACAAGACAGTGTCTGGAAACACGGGAAAAAAACCCGTCGTGTTTATCAAAAAAAAAAAAAACATGTTGTGTAAGTTCAAGGCCTTTAATCTCAAATGTAGTTAAAGATAGTGTACTCGGTCTGGAACAAGTCCAGGTGATCATTAACATGACATAAACTGGGCAGGTCGGCACTCAAGTTTGTAATGGGAAAGGAAACACCATTTATTGGTGTTTTATTCGTTGAATGTTTATGTGTGGACGGTTTCCGTCTTGTGTTCTGCCTGAATTTGTTTACAGATATACCTGAGCTTAAATCACACTAAACATCCTGAGCTGTAGTGATGAATCAGCAAACAACCGCTGCTGATTTGTCAAACCTATGCACAGGTACTCCATCTAAAAAGGAACCTGACAGTGTTTGCTTAACAGCTGGACCATGAGAAGTGCAGTACAAACATGCAATGATGAGCAATAATGCATAATATACAGAGACATGCAGCTTCTTCTACAGAATAGCACGTTGAGGCTAAAACAGACTGACCAGAATGTAAAACATCTTTCCAAGACTTTATCTAACTCAATTTTCCTCTTCATTGGCAAGATGGTGTGATAGCAGCTTGAAAGGACACCTTGTGAATGAGTAATGCTGTTAGAGGAATATGACAGGTTACCAACGAGCCAGTAAGGTGTTAAGCCCCCCTCCCCCGCCTCCTTTTTCTTTTCCCTCCATATCTTGCATCTGTTCAGCTGCCTCTAATTAGGGCTTTTACAGACGACAGCATCAAGGGAACCTCGCCAACTAATGAGATGCCATTGACAAGGCAGATCTTTCATGCACAACTCTGTTTGTCAAAATCTATCTTTCATTTTCTGCCTCGACAACCGACGTTTGTTCAACACTTTGTCTGCCTTCACACCTGTTGACAGGCCTTAGCGGAGCTTTAAAGCGGGTCACTGAGTTGGCTTGTTCTTGGTGTAGTTTGCAGCAGCGGATGCTTGTGGTGACGGATTTTTTCAGGCAGCTCATTGACATGTTTGCATGCGCGCTGTGGACGTGAAGCATTTCTTAACTCTCTGTTACTGCCTGTATCTCTGAACAGAGTCAGTTCATTCTCACTGTCTTTTTGTTTCCAGATACAGCTGAGAACAGGAAGCCACGTCAGTTCAGTAGCTACATAGCATACATGTTTTCTACATGCTATTAAAATTACAAAGAGACCACTAAAGCATATGAGCAAAATCCAAAACACAAGCGAGATGAGACCATAACTTGAATTCACAATAATGTGGTCTGAGGTTGTCAAAACATGGTCATTAAAAATGACTGATAGTGAAAAGAATCAAACAAATGATGACACAGAGAGGAACACTACATGAATATTATTTGAGGAAGATAGATGCTTTTGGGGTTCATGAAGGGGGCTATTGTTTTTTTATCATTATTATTGCTATTATTATTATTGCTATTATTATTATTATTATTGCTATTATTATTATTAGTCCAGTGTTACTAGGAAGAGTCAGTGTTTTTGGCCATTTTGAGTCATATTTCAGACCCACAGAATATTTTGTACTATGACTCTGAAAACAAAGAATAGCTCAAATGAAAGAAGAGACTCTCTATTTCATCATCAGAAAAAATATTTGTTTTTATCTTGTTCCATTCTTGTTTTATCAGAGGTAGATTAGAGGACAGTTTCACTAAAATCACAACTTTTTGTCCAGATTTTGTTTTGTGCTCTAATCTCGATCATCCCTCTTGTGCCTGCTGCCAAAAAAACACTTTGACATACACAAACATCTCTGACACTCAAGTGTTGCATTTTAAATGACATATAAATATGTCAAGGCCACTCAAACAGTTAAACAAGTGCTTATAATTGACCCAAATTTTTATTTGTAGATATTGGCTGATAATTGATCACTTCTTTGTGTGTCCAGTTATCTCACCTGGTAGAGTTATGCTATCTTCCCCCTTTGCATGGCTATATAATCTCAAAATATTGTAATAGTAATAATTTCAGGCTTACAGGGACAGCACAGGCATAATTGGTGACACTGAAACTGACTGACATTGTTAACGAAATTAGTTTCACCTGCTGCGACAGGTCAAGACAAACTGAACAGAAACAGGTGATGCCTTCAGGGTTACTGTTTGTTGGCTCGCTTGCCGTCTCCTCTCACCTCAAGCCTCTGTGCAGACCAGAATTCGTGGTAAGACAGCAAACAACCCTCCACAATGTGTGACACTACTGTAGCTCCTTACTCAGTGCAACACTAACTGCACTGTGAGCATATTAGATAAAACCGAACACTGTTTAGCATGTTGTGAGTGATGGGATAATATCCCAAACTCAAGAGTAATTAATTACGTAGTAATTACTTTTCTTGGCCGCAGCACAGCGAGCTGTTAACACAGCACAGATACCATCATCTTATAAAGTTAATGCGATGGTTTGGCACACAGTTGCTTATTTACACATATTGTAAACATAATTTATTCTGAACTGTGGTTGTGAGTACTAAGTCCAATTTTTACTGTCTTTTATGCTCTATTTTGGTCTCCACTAACTCCTGATGGAGACTCTTTGGCTGCTAAATGCTCCATTATGTCCACCAGCTAGTTGCTAACTATCTGCTATTTGGTGCTGAGTTCATCACTATAAGCAACACATCTCACATTGCACAGTACTTTCATCCATTGTTAATATCGAAATAGTGATCTCAGGCTTTCAGGTATAATATTTATTAATCTGTGTGATATGTAAAGAGATATTCAGTCTTGGTGGTAATGTGTTTATGATTTATTAGAGACTCTGCCTCATACATATGCTACTGTAATTACTGGTTGCTGCTTCAACCATTAGTAGGAATTGATGTGTGAAGTTTTTAGGAAAAAGTGTTTACCCAAATATAAATATGAACTTTATAAAAGAGCCGGAGATAATGCAACCATTTATCAGGAAAGTAATTGCAGGGCTTTAAGTGCAGCTTCATGAATATTCATTGTTTTCGAAGATAAAAGAGGCTTTTAGCGGCTGGCAGTTTTATTTCTGTTTATGTTTTCCTGATAACAATTGCGTCAAACAACAAGGTTATATTTAGTGCCAAATGGACACAGATGATTGGAAGGCTTTTTTATGAGGCCTTTTGTGAGACAGTGGACAGTCAGAGGTTCAATGACCAGAGAAGACGATCAAAAAGGCAAACTGGGAGCTAAGTGCTGAGCGCGTCCATTTACTTGTCATTTCTCAAAATGATTCCCCAAACATGTGACATCACATTTCTCCTCAGCAGACACTGGAAATGGTGAAATGGTTTAGTAACTAGAGAGACTTAATTACATTTGTTTTGATAAATAGAGACTAGCGGTTTGATGAGCTACAATTACATCAAGGAATTAGTTAAGTTGGTGTGTAAATACTAATCACTTAGCTTTTTCAATTACAGCGACAGCTGTTTCATTTAGTTGGTCGAGGTGTTTATATGGGGCAGACAAATGAGAATCATTATTGTTTGCCTTCATTATTGGCACTGAATTAGTCTGAAACAGCCAGACAGAGCTCCAGATGAAGCGGGTCAGTGAATCCACAGGTTCATTTGCTGTTCAATAAGGTGTTTTATGTTTTTTTTTCCCACCCAAACCAATCAGTGGGGAGTAATAAATCAATCCAACCACAATCAATGTGGATGTAGTTTATGAATATAAGAGCTATGTAGGAAAATGTGTATCATTCATTAATTTGTTTTTCAAAACAAAATCGAAACTAAAAAAAAACAAATTAGGACTTACTTTTATTTATATTGTATTACTCAATATTCGTTCCCAAAACCAAAGTGAAAAAACGAATAATGATTCAAATCAATGTGTCAATTTCCACTAAACGGGGAACACCGTCAACATGCCAACGCCTGCCGAAACAAATCGACAGAGCTTCTGTTTTCGTCAGATGTCGGCACACGATGCATGAATTCAAGACAGAGCAGATCGTGTGGGACAGGCACTAAAACTTGTTATATCGCGTGATTGTACGTGAATTCGCGAGATCTAGTTAGTCAGCGAGATGTCGTTCTTGCGGCTCCAGCTGCCTGCCGACTGCTGTCAGCGTTGTTCCGCATCCAGTGGAAATTAGAGGTTAGTCCCACCTAAATCCAGACTGGCAAAGAGTAAAAAGAGACAGAGACAGAAGAGGAGAGAGTGAGATGAAGCAAATTATCAAGGATTTTTAAGTTGTAACTTTGCTTCCTGTAAACACTCCAGGGTATTCTTTTAAACAGTGCTGCTATAGTGTTTTAAATCCCTAGGAAACCCTTGGATGAATGATTCAACAGAGAGCTCCTCTTTGTGCAACATTGCAATTATACAATAATTGTATTCCCCTCTTATGGGAATTAACCTGCAGACACAAAGTCACTGCCCTCGCCTGCAGACGTTTCCCCTCAGAAACATCAATTTTCCCTTTTCCTAATCCTCAAATTGCTACTCATGTCAGCCCTGAACATCCGGGCAAACGCTTGCTTCGTTTAGCAAAGCTAGCCCGTCGGCAAGTTGTTATGCTGGGATGTATGCACATACACAGACATTTTTCCTTGGAGTTTGGAGGCATGATTTTAGTTTTGGCATCGATGGTTTGTATAAAGCAGTAGGTTGGTTGGTGGTGACTGAATTATTAGCAAAGGAAGCTTTTGACCAGGGGGTTGTCTGGTTGAATCCTGTGAGAATTTCCGGCCAGTAAATTGGACACACTCCTCACCTCTTAACAAACCTCCGTCACAGTGAGTTTGGCCAAAGCTGTGGCTGTACTGGGCAGTAACAGGTCTGTTTCTGTGTGAGCGAGAGCAGGATGTTACAGGAAAAGAGCAGTTGTGCTCACCAAACCCTCCCTTGGTAAATAGAGGTTGAAAGGAGTATACTTTCATTACCCTGAGTTCTGCACGGCAACTCTTCTCCAGACAACTGGGCCAAAAGGTTACAGAGGCTTGGTGAGGTGGCAGTAATTAGAGATTCGGGGCAACCCGCTTAAAGAGATCGATCTGTATCTGGAAACACGACCATCACTGCCACAATTAAATCTTTTCCTTGTCTCCTTGTCTGCTGCTTTGAATTAATCATTCAATTTGCCATGACTGAAAAATAAAAAGGTCTTTACCCAGCGCTCAGAGCATCTTAAAGGGTTGTGTTTGCAATGTAAATTGTTTGATTTTTTGGGGGGAATTGCAGACAGCTGTTGTGATTAAATGGCTATTACTCTGTGGCTACAATACGCAAAATTTTTAAGAACCAGAAAATTTGGAACAGCAAGCATTGGGAGGTCTACGTTACTTGGATTTTCTTGATTTAAGATCGGATTAAATTAATGGGATAAGGGGAGAAAGATGTGTGAAGACAGATTCACTGAGTGTGTGAACTTGGATGTTATCCAAGTTGCAACATAGGTTTTACTGAGACTCCAGCTCAGCCCCAGATCACTTTAGAAACCATTACTGAACACTTCCAAAGTGTTCACTGCTGATTTGAGTGTTTCTGTGTCGGAGCCAGGGAGCTACAAAGTGGACTGTGATCAGCTATCAATCCCCTCTGCTCCAGTCACTGCAGAACCTGCATCTTTGATCAGCCTTAATCGCAGTGTCTGGATCCCGTACGGCAAAGCTGTCTACCAATCTGGCTCGCCACAGATCAAACTGTAATTTTCTCCAAACATCCAGCTGTCCAGCTCACAGATGTGACTACAAAGCAGCCTGGAGCTCCCGTCCACAGCTGTGGAGAGAAGTTTAAAAAAGATGTGGTTCATCTGTCAACGCCTGGTTCCCAGCCAGAAGGGGAAGTTAAGATGGACCGTCTCCTAGTGTTTGTGAAAAACATCTTCTAGCTTTTTCACTTGATTTTTTTGTGCTAACTTATCATTGCAGCAAACGCATAATTAGCGTAAATATTGATTCTGAGTTTGACAAAAGGGTTGCGATGGATCATCGTGCGGTAAAGGAGGTGTAAGTCTACAAAGAGACTTATAGACCTACATAAGGTTATAACCAGTGTGGGTATACTCTGACCCCATGTGTGGCTACATGAAGTGTGCAGGGATTTTAGCTCGATGAAACGAAATGTTACTGGTCCGTCTTCAGTGGAAAATTTTGACAGTTTAACATAAAACTATGCATTTTAGTGATATTTAGACTATAATTCCCATATATGTGAAATAAACAACATGACAGTTACTTGGTAGAGGAAGCACTGAATGAATAAATCCAAAGTTTACTTAAGAAATATGAGCTAATATAGGAGAAAAGTGAGCTAGCTTATAAACTAAGGATAAAGCTAGGAATAGCTAACAGGCTAATGTTCTAGAACTTTCCATCAAATGAACCACTAACAGCCCCATCTTATCTATGAAAGAACTGGTGACAAACTGTCCACCCTTCACCTCTTTCTCCTTTTTTTTTACTGCTTTACTTTTGAGACATCCTGCCGTCTCCTCCTCCACAGGCTAAGTCCACACCTGTCAAGTATCCCATTTTGGCCAGGAAAGTCCTGTATTTTACCCTTCTTTCCCGCCATCCTCCAGTATTAGCATTTTCCCGTAAATTTCCTGTATTTTAACCTGCATTATTAAAAAATAATGATACGGCCCAGGCCCGGGTGAAGTTAAAAAACCAGCCTCGCGATAACTGCCTCCTGCAGTAGCCTACTACAGGTACTTGTTGCGAGGTTCGTGTGTGAGGTCAGATGATGAGAGACAACGTGAGGAAAAAAGAAAAAAACATGGATGGATGATGGACGCCACAGACGGAGAAGGCACTCCTGCCAAAAAAAAAACCCTCTTGTAAATACAGCGATCAGTGGGACAGTGAATATCCTTTTCTGAAGAGTAGCAGGGTGGGGGACAGTCACGCGTTTTGTAGGATTTGTAACTGAGACTTTAGCATCTCGCACGGGCAGGCCCGTCGCAACCGGGTAGGCAAAATAAGCAATTGCCTAGGGCCCCCAGCTGAAAGGGGCCCCCCTGATAACAACTGGTTATATATTCAACAGCAACGACAACTTTGTGAGTGCGGCAACGCCTCCTTAAATTCTATGACTGAAAAGTGTAATGACAGTTATCGAAATCCCCCTCGAGGGGGCCCCTCTCCTATAGTTTGACAGCAGCAACCAAGACGCCAAGGCTCACGAGCAGCAGTTGTAGACATTTTGCACATGACTGCCTCTTCGTGTAAGGAAGTTAATTTTATGTGTTTTTACACTTTGTGCACTTTGTGTTGGTAGATGAAATTGAAACATTGCTAATAAAGCAGTGTGTGTTCACTGTAAACATTTTGTATTGTGTTAATGTTATTTGCATATTTTGTATTATATTTCAGTCTTATTTTTATATTAATATATACTGTATTTATAGTTATATAGTTATTGTACAATGTTATATGTTTAGTAACAGTCTGTATATAAACATATTTGTTTATATATATGGGGGGGTCCCCCTTTTCACCTAGGGCCCCCAAATACCCTGAAACGGCCCTGCGCAAAGGGGAAGGAATGATGTAAGTCAGCACGAGAAATCTGCCAAGCACATGTGTGGGCTGGAGGCACAAAAACATGCCCAGGTCTCTTTTGTGTTTTCATTTAGGCTATAATGAATGTTCACAGCATGTCAATGTCAACAAAGGTAGGCCTATCATTGGCTTTATGCACAGCTCCATTACTTCCTGAACTTCAGCCAGCTCCTTCATTTCCTGTCTTACATTAATTGGACAAACTGATTAATCCAGGTGTGTCTGGTTATTGTTGTTGTGATTACTGAGGTCAGGCACATCTGGATTAATCAGTTTGTCCAATAATAGCAGACAGGAAACAAAGGAGCTGGCAGTGTATCACGTAGACTACACCACTGGCTCTAACTTGTTGAGTGGGCTGACAGTCAAACAAACATGAAATATATTTGTGTTTGTGTAACATTATTGCTGTTTATTGAAGGTTTCAGCAACTTTTATGTGGTATTTCAAACTTGGTTATTGCTGCTGTGTTTCTGCACAGCATCCTGTAGAGAGCACTTGTTTATCACTGTCATGGTGTTACCTTAACTTTTGCACAAATTTTCAGCAACTGAGAGGTATTTATCAAAAGAAATGGTTATTTTAAGAGATTTTTTATCTCAAATATAAAAGACTGCAAGATCCATGTTATTTCATAAATGAAAAAGGAGAAATACTGAGGTTGGATGGATATTCTGGCTGAATTTGGTGCTGATATTATGTCTAAATCCAGGCTCAGGAGCTCAGACGCAAAATACCAGAGGGTCAACACAACTGGACTGCTGTAGTGAAAAGACTGACACCCAATATTCCTTTCTCTGGATGACAAACACAAGTGTGGGCACTAATTAGAGGCTTCAAAACATCATTGAGGGGTGGGGAACCATTGTAACCTGAGGAGAAGCTGTTGTGTGGTGACGGGTTTCAGTCGCGGCCTGAGGAGCTGAAAAATGTCTTCAGTTTAGCTTTGGTGTGTCTGCTTCTCACAAAACATCACATGTGCTTGTACACTTCTGTGCATTCCCTATTATTAGCAGCCCGCTGCTGCGGCTTTACAAAACCTTATCACAATTTCTTATCATTTCTCAGATAACACTTGCATTGCATTAATGTCATAGCACTTATGGAGGTTAAATCCTTCATGGGCTTGAGGCCATGTTATGTTGTTCAACTTTGGCTATTTTTAGAGGAAGGATTTGTTTCTGTTTTTAGTTTAGGGCTTGTCATATTTATCACACCAGCATCATTTCCGCCTTGATTTTAAATTCCTACACATCCAAAAGTCGATGTACACTCAAAAAAGCCAAACTGGGTGTCTGACATTAAACTAAGTGTAACAGAGCTTCTACCATATAAAGTCATGTTTTGTGGTTTAGCATCATGAAGTAATCTTATTTTAGCATGATGTGCAATAATTTAACAAGGTGTAAACTAATTTACTTTGACAGAACCTTTGGGTAAGATAGCAAATTGCATGTACAACTCCAGAGCAGGTGTGACAGTAGTGTGCTACAGTAGTGGGGAGTTTTAGAAACTTTACTTCCTGAAGTTCAAAACACATGCTGAGAATCGGTAATGTTCACTATGGAAGACGGTAAGCCAAGTCCTTTACTTGACTTAAAATAACTTTGACTTCAAAATAAACCACTGCACAGAAGTGTCATAGAACATGTTATTGTCCGCTCTATAATTTTGAACAATTAATTTCTTCACTGAATGTTTTCGTAGTGTGCTCACTAAATTAGCGCATTATAACTGGGTGGAAATACTTCCCATATTTTTTATGTTCATCCAATAAATGATTATTTTGAGTGTTGCTCCTGCTGCAGGAAGTCAAAAATACATTGACAGCATTATGATACTGTTAATTTGTGACCATTATCAAATACTTTTTAGGCAGCTGCATGTAATATACAGACAGGTAATTCATGTACTCAAATAAAAAAGTGAGGCCTCACAGTGTGACTGTGTAAACAGTCTAAACATGCCCACACACACAAAGTATTGGTGTCAGGTTAGGCCATCTGATCTAACCTGCAGATGTTTTACTTGCCCGTGCAGCAGGTGTCAACAGATATCTGTCCTGCCACTTGGCCAGGTTGACCTCATGGTTAGGGAGAGACCACCCCTCAGCCAGGCGACCTCTGCAGCACCCCTGCTGCAAATGATCTGCCCTGCTGACGTTTTCATTACAACCCTGCCCTCTTCAGGGTCACTGATCTGACCTCCCTGTAGGTAGAGGGACGTGGAAATGGAGCATTTCATAGTACGGATCAATAAAGTATCACATTATTGGATTACGACACAGCAAAACCAAGGGGCTCGGCCCTTTCAGTGCTCGCACTGATTACATCTGTGGTGACCTTTGACCCCCCCTCAATTAAAGGGATTTCATGGGTCATATTTGTCCACCTGTTGATGAGGACTTAAAGTTTCAGAGTTTATTAGTGTGATGAACAGCTTGTCTGAGAGTCCTGCTACTGGTTGTCTTTATGGATCTTCACATGTCTTAATAACCTACCAGACATGCTCTTATCTCTGTCATGACCAGTGATTTATCATATTTGTCATCACACAGAGACTTAAAATTATCCGTCTTAATGTGAAGCAGGTTAATACTGGTTTTTATGTATTGCCTTTTTTCCTTTCATGGTGAAAATTCTGGCAAAATGTGAATTCATTTAAATTTATTTCTACTGTGAGGAATGTGAGGAGTAGATAGGACAGTTAGTATTGGTGAGCCCCCTACAGGTTTTGGGCCCAACTGCATGTCCAACGGTTGTTACTGGAGCTTTCATGGCATGTGGCAAAACACCAAACTCTCTATATAATATACTCTATAATATTTGCTTGGCAACAATGGACACACTGAAGCAGTGACTTGGCTGATGACAGAAGCAGACAATCAGATTGTTAAATTACATATTAGCATCATTAGCAAATGTATTTTTATTTTGTTATTTTCCAGTGTGACCTACAATAAGCGAGCAAGGTAGAGATCTGTTGTTTCTTTTGCTCAAGGGCACTTCAGCAGGTATTCAGCAGAGTTTGAAGATGGACGCAGTGATCGATATTATCTGTGATATTCTGCCATGTGTCATGTGGGGAGATAAGCAAGATGTGTTGATCTTCCTGTCAATCAAACTTGTATTGATTTCAAGATATACATAGAAATATTAGTAGCAGAAACATTATGCCAACACTATTAGCTGATGACAGGGTTGTGTATTGTAACATATATATATTTTGGTGAGCTCCTGCTATTTTTCTGCCCTCATCTCAGTGACCTCAGCAGGGAATTTGAGTGTAAAACCAGTCACACCTGCTTCCTTTTCAGCCCGACACACAGGAGCATGTGCCTGCCTGGCACATCAAATGTTACAGAAGTGTCCCACGCAGCCAAATTATTTTTTAATGGTATGAAAGATTCCCATGGTGTGTTTCAGCCCCTTTTTTTGCCCCACTGACTATAAAACCCCAAAGCAATAAATATCCTAAGCAGGGTGGGGAATTTACTGCACCTGTAGTAACCTCTGCAGCGTCTTAATAAGCAGCAGATGTTGGAATGATTGAATCTGAAACACATGCATTGAAAAAACAAATGGCAGCTCTTTGTTAGGTACAGTTTCATCACCCAACCTAATCTGCTTTAACTCTGTTGCTCTGGGCCTCACATTCATTTTGATCAGCAGGTAACAGAGCTGAAATTAAAAACAATCTGGGTTTAGTGTCACAGTGGCTTGGGTGTCGATTACCAGACAGGAAATAGCTGTCATGAATGCTTATCCATGATGCATGAGGCTGCTGGGAGAACAAAATGCAGCACTGGTCCAATCTTTAGTCCATAATGTGTGAAAATAACAATTTGGCCAATTTATGGCGCAAATTCAACCCCCATGGCAGGTACGAGAAGCTGAACACATGTTTTTTGTATTTCTAATTTCAGTCAGAAGCAATTGAAGTCATAAATAATGACCGTTGCCCTTTAAAAGTATCTCATCTGACCTCATATTTGAGGCAGGCAGAAGAATTTATTGCTTTCTCAGGACTAAATGTTCCTGGTTTTCCAGAAGAAAGGCATAGTTATGTCTACTATATCATGCAGTATGACCACCAGATAAACTCCAAAGGTAAGGGCCGACATAGTGAGACACTGTAAAGATATTCTGTGAGGAGAGATGAATTCAGTGAGTCTAACAGAGGACAGAGTGGACATTTCACATTGCTCCTGCTCCTTTTTCTTTAAGAGATGATCTGGGCAAAGGGAGTTGCTCTCATTAGTTAATCTTTGCCTGAAGGCATCTAACATTTATTAATGCATGTGCGTATGTATGTGTGCGTGTGTGCACAAGCTTGTATATGTGAGAGGGTTTAATAGTGTGTACTTTTGAACAGTATATGCAGTCTTTTCTGTGTATATGTATTATTATTTTTAACCTGATTATATTTTTTGCTATTATCATCACTAGCAGTAGTAGTATTAATAGTTGCGTTCACTAATTTAACTGCATGCTCTCGTCTTTGGTTCTCTACAGTTTTGCTTTGCCAGAGGAAAGGTTAATGTTTAACAGCGTGAATGGTTCACCCTCTAACGTGTGAACAAAGCACAATGGCCGCACTGTATAGGCTCCTATTTATTCAGAGTCACTTCCTCCCTTAATAGTCGGCTCTACTTTCCTCACAGAGGGGAAAAAAAGTAGGTCAAGGAAAAGTCATGTTTGAGGTAATTCACTCTGGGGGACCGCTACTCTGATCATTAGATGACATTGGTTAACCC
This sequence comes from Synanceia verrucosa, assembly GCA_029721515.1. Taxonomy (NCBI): domain Eukaryota; kingdom Metazoa; phylum Chordata; class Actinopteri; order Perciformes; family Synanceiidae; genus Synanceia; species Synanceia verrucosa. Next base: position 5,808,114 of record CM056553.1, read on the forward strand.
CGAGAGTGAGGTCATTTTCAAGTCAAAGTTACACCCAGAATCCCGCCCAACTGGTAGCGTGTCTGTATTTTACAGACGGTAAATCAGAGCGGGAGGACATCAATAGGAAGTTTGAAAAAGAGACAAGCATGAAAAGGCAGTATTGTTTATGAGAAATAAAGCTTCAGGAAAAGAAAGAGAGAGGTTGGTTTGATTCGTGACCTTGTGGATGTTCATCAAAGATAGGTTTGCAGCCCATGTGCCCTGAAGGAGCGCTCGCTTAAGGAGTTTCCGCTTTGATGCAAGTGAACAAAAGATCCACAGCCAAGAATCTCTGGGATAGTTCATTCTTGAGCTTCACTCACAAAGACCTGAACCAAAACACATTGTTCCCCCCACCAACTGCAATTACTTGTGATGAGTGCATAAGGATTAAGCAGGATATGTGCAGACTTTTTGGATTAAGCATGATTTCATCCATGCAGATTTCTGGAATACCTTTTCGCCAGGACCTAATGCTTTCATGTCCAGGCCTCCACCCCTCCTTCCCTGCAATAACAAGCTCAGATTTTCCTTTTATATTCTCCTCTCAATTACAGTTTTAATAAAGAGCCATTCCAGTCATCATTTAACAGGTTTTCCCCAACATTTTTTCACAGAGAGCCCTTAAGGGCAGACATCTATTTATAATTATTTGTTTTGTTTTTCTGCCATTTCTATTAATATTCTATTAATACCATATGTACGCCTACTATCAGGCGCACAATACAGTACATCTGGACTCATACACTAAAGAATCACTTATTCATTATGCACTTTATGAGCCTGTATGTTGGAGCCCACAGTAATGGGGGTGTAATTAAAAACATGTCATTGTGATGGAGGGCCAAGCTTTAATGGCATGAAAGCTATCAGCTTGTTTCCTCCTGAGCCAGCACATGGATATAAAAACAGTCAATCAAATGTAGTGTGCTGCTGCTATTAGCACCAACGACTAAAAGAAGAAGAAAGCAATGAGACGTTTAGTTTCTGCAAAGATACCAAATATATTTATCCGTGATCAGGTCGCACAAAAGCAGGATAGAGGAGAGAGTGGCATAAATTACCATGGAGATTTATTCAGTGGAGCTAGCCTGCTCCAGACCAGGACCTTATCCCGTATATATATATATATATATATATATATATACCCTTTACTTATATATAAAGTTTGAATTGCCTGAAGAATTTGGCTCAGTTTGTACCCGAGGCCAAACTTTCCTCAGTTATAAAAGAGCCCCTTCATCGAGCAGTCATGCCTGGGCTTTGTTTTTCTTTGCACCTAGCAAACCGTCTTTCAATCTATTCCCACTTGGCTCACTACCAAACCCAACTGCTGGAAACATCAAAGTGATCCCTGCAATCTCAAGAAATTGCTTTTTTGTGTGCCATCGTTGTTTTATCTACCTTTTAAATTCTATTTGACAGAGAACATCAGCGGGCAAGTGTGACTGTCATCAAGTTACAACCTGATAAAAATGCTGTTTGTTATTGTATCAGAGAGAGATTTGGCGTCCTTCCATCATCAACAAAAATCGAAATTAAAAGAAAGTGTACTAATGCTGTACAAAGTTGCTATAGCTAGATTTATGTTATGGAAAGTATTTGTCTATTCTGAAATACAAATATCATATAAGTAAAAACTGACTCCTTGTGTGCCGACACCTGCCGAAACAAATTGACAGAGCTTCTTTTCTTGTTGGATGTCGGAGCACGGTGCATACAGACACAGAATAAAACATCCGGTTTATTTTCAAAATAAAATAATCCATGCTCGCAGTGGATCTTATAATCGATATCCTTCAGAGGACACAGGGTGGTTCTCTTTCACTGACTTTCTGCCACAATCCGCTATATCGCGTCATTATTTGTGAATTTGCAAGATTTTGTTAACCAGCAAGATCTCGTTCTCGCAGAGCCACAGCAGGTGGATCTAGTGCATATAGACAGACGACAGATGTCGGCTTTGTTCCATATCCAGTGGAAATTATGGGTTAGACAGATCTAGACACTTTGTCCTGTTAGGCAGGTAGTTTCAAATGTCGCATGATTCATTTAACACCATGCACAGTCACACATTTAACACATGATTAAGATTATGAATTCAGAAAAAAAAAGCATAGTTAGGTTTAGCATAGACTTTAAATAGAATAAGGATATTTGTTACGCAAAGTGTTTGTTTGACTGATCTATCCACCCTGATATGGAATTCCTGTCCTTCTCTCACCTGCTGTCTGTTACACTTTAACACGTAAAAAGCAAAAAAATTATGTCACGATACGACATTGATGAATTATTCATACGTATCAAACCAGACAAACACTCAAAAGTCATTTCCCCGATAACATCAACTCATTGAGAGCCAGCTGTTTTATAAAACAGAAAGTGCCTTATACCAGCCTTTTTCGCTATTTTGAATAATTTTTAATGATGCATAGAATATTTAGTACAGTGTGTCTGAAAACACAGAATAGCTCAAATGAAAGAAGAGACTCTCTATTTCATCATGAAACAAAATGTTTGCTTTTGCCTTGTTCCATTCTTGTTTTATCAGAGGTAGAGTAGAGGACACTTTCACCAAAATCACCACTTTTTGTCCAGATTCTTTGTTTTGCTCTCTAATCTCGATTGTCTTCACTTCCTGTTTTGTTTTCTGTTGTGTATACTGTCTCTTTATGCCCCGACTACATCTCCCAGAAGCCTCAACATCACTCACATGCTGTGTGAGAGCGCCCTCTTGTGGCTGCTGCCGGAAAACCACTTTGACGTAAATATGCGACTTAAATGCATAGAGTATATAGTTTGAAAATATGATAAATAAAGCAGAAAAATGACTTCTTGAAAATAAGCTAAGCAACCAGACACTGCAGTATAAAACACAGCTGACATTTCAGAAAGTTTCTGTCTGAAATTAAGGACACATTGTTTCAAAAGAAACTACAAATTTCGAGTGGTACATCGCCCACAGCTATCATTGAGAACCCTGTGAGAATGGAAAACTTGACAGGCAAAGCAACAGGAGCCGAACTTTCAATTCTCTTTGAATTGTCGCTGTCTTTAAATGACACAGCAGTGTGGAAAGCAGAAATTGGTTCCACTCAGTCTTTTTCAGTGACCACTCCTTCAGACGGTTGTGTTGTCCTTGGAGCCGTGCTGAGAAACTCAGAGTTGCTGTGGAACTGTTATTTGACATGATGCAGGGTGAGAACATGGCACAAACTTAACCTGCCGCTGTTTTTGTTTCTATTGCAAACAAATAACCTCAGAATGAATCAGCCTCTGGGAACATGAATCACCTCAAATCAAATTTATGGAGAAATAAAAAGTAATCAAGCTCAATACGCGTTCCAAGTTTACATTTGTCGTCTCACAAGTTGCACCGGGGAAATGGTTACTCATCCGTTTAATGCATGAACAAATTTCTCCTGAGAGCATTAAACCCCTGCTGGTTCCTCCGACGGCGAGACATAATGGATCGGTTTATGAATACTGAATGATCATCCGAGGTACAAAAATAAATACTGCCGAAAAAAACTGAGGTATGGTAGAGCATGAGATAAACTATAACTATAAATACTATTTTGTTGTGACGATTATACATTCAAGGTCTGTCCTGTTAGTGTAGAATTTAAACATCTACTGTTTTATATAATAATCTGTTATGTCGCCTTAATTGTTGGCCTCTGTTCTGCATTTCAATACTTACATACTTGCATACTTTCATAAATCTGGACATTGAAGTTTTTCATTTTTCACTCAATAAAGACATGATACACTGGCTGTTTCTACATCCAGTGCTAAGCTATGCTAAACCTTGTATTGAATATTTCTGAATTTATTTCAGAGTCCTGTGACCATCATGGCTTCAGGATGTTGTCATTGCAGTGATTATGAGGCTCAGGTGGAAGTATCACAGCAGTTTTTCATCCTGAAGGTGATGGGGACTGATGGGGCTCCAGGGGACAGTGTGACAAGCTTCGTCACTGTGATTAAATTCTGCAGCCACTGGTCCCAGTGGGCTTAATGGCTTTATGGGAGGAGCTTTGTGAAATCCATAAGGCAGCATTCTTAGATTTGTTTTTTTTCTGGAAGACATATTTTGTGTTCAACTGATATGTCCATTTCCACGCTTCCACCTTAAGCTCTTGAGTTCATCGAGCCTCAGCTGCAGCTTCTTTTCATGGGTCAGGCTTCGTTTCATGAGGTCTCAGACTGAGTTTGCCTCCTCAGCGATTTCTATCATGCAATCAATACACATTGAAGTTCTATCAACAATGACGAATATCCTTAATTTTCCTCGGATTATTTCTTTAGATCCGTGTAAAAGCTTTATCTATTTCACAAATATAGAGCTGTGGGATGTTGATTGTGTGTGGTAAAGTTAAAGACGTACCTTAATGGAACAATGAAGGTGGCTAATTATTCGATAACTCACCTTTATAAATAATTATTTTAATGTAACAGGTAGGCAACGTGTGAAACGGTGCCAGATGTGTGAGGGTTTTCCAGACAAGACTGTCAAAGGATGAATAAAACATTAGGGGAGTGTCAGTCTGGTGTTCTTCTATCTATAAGTCTCACCTTAGCTCAATATTTCACACCACATCATATCTCTTTGCAAGGTGCTCCACATGTTAATGTTCAAAACAATGCACTTCAAGCGATCGTCAGTGAAATAACACATCCACGATGTGATTTCTGTTTTAGGAGTGCAAGATTCCCATCAGGAGAAGATCATAACAGTGTCTGGAGAGGGAATGGTCCACAGCCCAGACTTCCCACACACTTATCCCAGGAATACTGCACTGGTCTGGAGACTAGTGGCGACCAATAACATGAGGATCCAGCTCATGTTTGACGAGAGGTTTGGTCTGGAGGACCCAGAAGACGGCATATGCAAGTAAGACAATACAGTAGCCCACTATCATTATGCTAACATTTTGATTACTAAACATTCAAGTGAGTGCCATTGACATATACAGTATAAATGTCAAAGTGATTTTTAGGCAGCTGACACAAGAGGGCGCTCTCACACAGTCTGTGAGTAATATTGGGGCTTCTGGGAGATGTAGTCTGGACATAAAGAGACGTTATACACCACAGAGATCAAAGCAGGAAGTGGAGATGATCGAGATTAGAGAGCAAAAGGGACAGAATCTGGACAAAAAGTGGTGATTTTGGGGAAAGTGGACTCTTTTTGGAGTGTGGAAAGTGGACTTTTTTTTTCATGATAAAACAGAGAGTCTCTTCTTTCTTTTGAGCTATTCAGTGTTTTCAGAGACATGGTACAAAATATTCTGTGCATCATAAAAAATGACTCAAAATAGCGAAAAACTAGGCACAAGGCATTTTCTGTTTTATAAAAGGGCTGGCACTCAATGCGTCAATGATGTGAAATGTTGTGTCTGGGAGTTGCAATAAGCTACTTGAATGGTCTGGATATTCAGCTTCTATTGTCTGAATGACAATTATATAATAATGAAAATGTTCTTTGCTAGCCGTAGCTGTTTTTCATTAAAAGTTTCCTCTGCCTGGCCAGTTCTCATCAAATAGCGGGTTTCCCTGGTTGCCATGCCAGCAGCGTGTTGTGCCCCGGTAAAGACATGTCCTGACGTCCACCTTTAAAGATTTAGAGTCAGAGTGTGGCCATTTGTGAAATTGCCTTTGGTCTGCCGTGGCAGCTGTTGAATATTGAAAACTCAGCAGCAGAGTGATTTGTTCGTCGCCCAGGACTGGCATATTTTACGTGATGCAGTCGATATTTTTAGCTGCTCTCTTGATTGTTGGAAAGACATGTGGCACACCCCCCTGACTGGCAACACGTAAACACAAACACACACAAAAATACATACGGTGCATCCTCTGCTTTATTGAGGAGCCCACTTTCAATTACTGCTTGGGTTTGCCTCTGTTGCCATTCAATTGAAAGAGGGATCCCAAGCCCCAACGATCGATTTACCCACAGAGCATTATGCTCAGTGCCCTGCTGTCAATATATCACAAGTGACTGGTTAGCATGGAGGAGCCCAAAGAGCTGGGGGAGGGTGACCTTGCTAACCATTCCTGGAGAGCCCCCTAATGGATAACAGGCCAAATGACAGCTTTATGTTGGACATTTCACTGTTGCATTTGACAAAATTAAAAGAGGAAGTGAATCAGTATGTGTGTTTCTGTGGGGAATGATTTATTGATCAATGATATATTTATGATTCTGACTCAGATTTTGTGAGTTTGCAGCTGATTTATTCATGATTCATGCATCTGTTTGACACCTTACTTCTCATATTTTGTCTTTTTTTTGTTTAAAAAGCCTGGATGAGGTTTGTGTTTCTGTTGAGGGGAAAGTTCCACAGTGAGGCCGGGTGCAGATTGACACCCTGTCTGTACAAGACAGCACTAGTCGGCATCCTCAGGGAGAGGGGCAAGAGACAATAACAACATCCTTTTCAAGGGGTCACGCAAGTCATCGCCACGTCTACCGCTCAGGCGCTCACATTTTTCACTCCTTCCCAGACTGAGGCCCAACAGGTTTTGATCGGATCCCAAGATACACACTCTTGGCAGGGTTGGCAGGCAGATGAATGCAGCATGCAATCACAAGCAGAAAGAGACACACAAGTCTCTGTGCTTGTCTTTTCTCTCACCCACTTGCCTTCATTTTCTCTCAGCACACACACTAACAGCCTCTGGCCTACTCTGCGCGTCGACTTTATCTTTCATGTGTGTTTAAAAATGTATCATCATTCCACTTTTTCAGTAAATCAGAAACAAAATTCAATGTTTATGATATGTTGCTCTTACCCTTGTGTGACTGCACAGTGTGATGCATATAAAGCAGAGTAGTAATCTCATGTCCAGTGGTTCACAGGGTAGAAATATCAAACAACAGTAGGAGAAGTGTTCAAGCCTGAAGCGAGGAGCTAGGCTGCGTCGTCGAGATGCTCATCTGCTATTCTGTTTGTCTGTGGCACGATGAAAAGCATTCTTACCAAATCCACTGGAGGAGAGGCATATTGGGGGGATCAGTCTTGCCGCTGGTTGGCATGGCAGCAGAGTCGAGCTCGACGGCTCCCAGACAGGACTGTTCTCAGAAAGTCGTTTCTGCTCTCCGTCTCCACTAAAAAACAATGTTTGTGTTGCTAATCATGCATCATGTTGGTGATACCATATCTATTAATAATTGACAAGTGAATATTAAACAGCATTTCCTTGCAGCGTGCAGGAAGTAACCCTATCGGCTGCTGTATATGGGATTCCTTTGTTCTGGGACTGTACGGTACACACAGTTTGGTATGTATGTCAGTGCATTTGTAAATCGGAGAAACCGCTGTTCGACACGGTGACTCTGAACACACGGCGATGTGTAATGATCAGGGTGTCCTGCATTATTGATGAGCCATCTGTCAAAGCTGGAGCTGTCTGAGGGCTGATTTTCAAAGAGGGAAGCTTCTCTCCTCATTGACCTCCATCGAGAAGGCAGAGGGAAGCTAAACTGACATTTCATCCTTTTCCAAAAAACATTTCACGCCAGTCTGGTTTGCATTTATACGAATGAACGTCTCACAGACCGCCCAGTTGTCTTAACATTTGTACGTTTAAACTGAATATATGTGTTTTTTTTTTTTTGCAAAAGCACACTTTTAGTTTTACCCTTCCCAACGCGTTTGTTTGTGCAGATTACAAACTTCCTGTATGGCGTTTCCAAATCAAAGGCGGCAGAGTCAGTAAATTTATCGACCCCCCCCCCCCACACACACACACACCCCTCCCCTTCAGTTTATTTAACATCACAGAAAATCCATTTTTAGTCTTGCCCATGTCCCTCCATGTTGTTTTATTGAAACCAGCTTGAACTGAATCTGTCAAGCCTGTGCAAAATGTAAACAATGTCCCTGAAATCCAAATATCCGAATTGGCAGCACTGAATGAGAGGTTAGCGTGCCTGTTGACGCAAATGGCAAAGTGATTAATCCCAGACTGTGAAGACTCAGTGAAACAAGGCTGTATTGAATGTAGTGCAGCCACTGGTCTCTCACACACACACAGGTATAAAAAAGAAAGGCTGAACTCCTGAACTGCGTGTCTTAAGTGCTGAGGTTGGTTGATGTTAGCTTTGGCGCACCAAAGGAGTCTGGAGCACGGCCATATGCTTCTACACTTCATAGTGTTTACTGGTATTATGGGTTGGCAGGGTGGCCGGTGAAGAGAGAGACTGTCATGTAATTACAGGGTTACAAAGTTGAAGCCCCACAACAAGCCAAATGGTGCTTCACTTAATATTTATAAGTTATATGTATTTTTTTCTCAATTAAAATTTATATAATTGTCATTTGTGTAACTTAAAACTGACCATAAATCTAAGTGTTATTCAAATGCATGGGATTTTCTGAGATATTGTTTGATTTTTAACATTAACTCATTGAGTGCCAATCCTTTTATAAAACAGAAAGGGCCTTGTGCCAGTGTTTTTGCCCATTTTGAGTCATATTTCATGATGCATCGAATATTTTGTACTATGACTCTGAAAACACTGAATAGCTCAAATGAAAGAAGAGACTCTCTATTTCATAATGAAAAAAAAAATGTTTTTACCTTGTTCCATTCTTGTTTTATCAGAGGTAGCGTAGAGGACACTTTCTCCAAAATCACCACTTTTTGTCCAGAATCTGTTTTGCTCTCTAAGCTTGATCGTCTCCACTTCCTGATTTCGTTACGTCAATCATCTGATTGAAGTTCAAATACGCTGAATGGCACTTCAAGAGTTAATATTTACTCTGCCGTATTCAGTGATTATTATCTTAGTAGCATGTAAAAATACTGTATAATTCAAACTTTTTGCAGTCCAACAATAATTTTCTATTGGTTGTTTTTGTGGCTATTGAAGAGAACTTGCTGACAGTAAAAATAGAGATATGACTCAGAAAACCCAACATAAAAAATGTTTTTAAAAATTCCCACTATTCATTCTGTATTTTTCCGTTCATGCTGATATCTAAACATATCCAGCACAAAACCGCAATTGTATACATTCTATGGTATTGAAAGCAGTTTTTAAACAACCAAGTCCATGTAAAGAGGCTCACAGGCAGCACAGAGTAGAGTACAGTATAAAAGGTTTAATTAAAAACAATATTTCAATGACAGCCTGAAGCATCAGTGTAACAGGCCGGTCATGATTTTGCATCAGCAGCCATAACTGCTAAATAGTGAGAACAGCTGCTAATGTTGCAACCAACCTGAGATTTGTCCTCGATCCACTGGATCTACTCTATTCATTTGTATTCATTTAATTCAGGCAGTGAATAACAGAGACACGTCTCCTCTGTCTTTTTCTTTTTTTTTAATGAGGTTTATTTCCCTGGGCAGCTTTATTGATATTAACAATTTCACCTTCAGAAGGGCAAAGCAGAGCTGAGGAAACATTAAAGGCACTGACGAGCTTACATGGGACAAAAATATCATTATAGAGCATTAATATGCATGTAGAGGTGGTAAATCTACCACATGGAAGCTCAGACAAAGCCAGGGAATTGGGTGGACAAAGAGGATGTATAATGGAACATGGTCAGAGCAGGGCCACTAACTGGTGATGCCTCCGAGACTAAACAATCTGTTTTTCTGTCTCCGTCTATCAGGTACGACTTCGTGGAGCTCGAGGATCCCACTGAGAACACCATCCTGGGTCGCTGGTGTGGGTCCCAGTCGGCCCCAGCTAGTCACACATCCAAAGGCAGTCAGATCAGGATCCGCTTCACCTCTGACGAGTACTTCCCCTCTGAGCCGGGATTCTGCATCCGATACTCCCTTCTTCCCACGGTACGTACTATAAATTATTAAAAAAATGTACATTGTGAGTTGTTGTGACATTCGTTTTAACATCTCTCCATGCAAGCACAATTAAAATAATTAGCTCATTACGCAACATGGTGTCTTAATTTGCAATCATCCATTTATGCTTGTGTGTACTCGAGGTTTAAAGCCTCACTGGGGAGAAATTATGTCCCAGCTCTTCAGAACATCTGGCACCTGTACTGTCATTTATTTTTATTATGTTATGGTGTACATTTATACACAGATAAAACAAAATTTCTAACAACTAAGTTGCCAAAACGACATCAATACCTGAGTTTTTTTCCCCCCCAAGGCTTTTCTTTAATAGACCCTGGAATAGCTCAGACGGCACACGAAAAATAACAATCTATTCTCTTGAAATGGTGTCATTTTCTCATTTTCTGGGACGTGTATTGCTTCCATTTTAAATAATCAAGCTGTTATGTCCTATATCACTGTCCTATAAAGAACCACATATACCCCGTTAACCTACACTGGGTCTTTAGATGAGCCTGACAGACCAGACTCAGACTGAGATGGAGAAAATAAATGGCTTCACATTCACAAAGAGGTCGTCTGACCCTCGGGGGGGATTCATTCAAGTCCATGAAATGAAACTAGGAATTAAGAGATAGAAATGCTTTTTTGAGGGGAAAAATGTCACGCTGCTGTATGCCTCATTTTCTTTTCGCCTGTTATCATCACATAGAGTAGTTCAAAAGCCGTGTTTTACAGTAGGAGCAAAGACACAAAGATAGCCATGTTATTCCACTGAAATGTATTTCTGTCCTCCTTGCTCTGTCCTTTTATTTCTCTTTTCTTTTTCTTTAACATTATATAATCACTACTTCCACTCGTTAATCTTTCTGTTCACATTTTACCCTGTTAAACTTAAACTGTGTGTCTAGCACAGGGCTCTGGAGCCTCATGTGGCTCTTTATCCTCTCTACAGTGGCTTCTTCTGGCTTAAAACATTATAAAATTACATGTAAATATTTTTTACTTTAATTGTATTTATTAATTTTGTTGTGCAATCATCTTATAATATAATAATCCCCCAAAAAAGGTGAGGTCTCAGAGGAAAATAGAGAGTTTAATTCTGATTCTGATTTGTCTTCACTGAGGAGTGACAAGTGGGCCACATCTTATCATATTAATTCTCCACAAATAGGCCAGGATAGCTCTGTAATTTCTTTAGTATTAATTTATTATTATGATTTTATCTCCTCTTCATAAGGTTGTTTGTTAGAACAGATAAATATAGATAATCAGTTTTGCTGTTCTACATTCTCATAAATACAAAAATAAGTTTTTGTACATCTATATATAAAACCATATCTAAGTAGAAGGTGTGTCATGTATTGTGGCACCTTATAAATATTATTTGGTGGTTCATTTACTGAAGACAATGGCAGCCAAGTACCAATATTTGTCAGAGCATATTGGGAGAACATAGGCCCAGTCCCATTCCCCCTACACACTACCCCTTCACCACTGAGTTTCACTCCAAATGAAGTCACACTCATAGCTATAAAGGCACTTTAACTGAAGGTGAGGGTATAAAAAAGATGAGCAGGTATGGGACGCCCTCCTCCCGCCACCGGAAAACAGAAGCGCTCATCGCCATGGTAACAGAAAGATGCCTCCTGTGCAGGAGGAGTAACATTATACCTCAAATCATTTTAACCATGTGAAATTTCCAATCAAACAAATGAAGCCAGATGAATTTTGTTGCCAGTTGTTCTCACATTTTGAGGAGCCAGGGCTGCGAAATCAATCAAAGATTGAGATTTGATAGTTTTGTCTTTTTTATCTTTCCACACCAGCCTTTTCTTTTATTTTCTGTCAGGATGACAAAGTGTGAGGGGCATAGTGGACGCATGCAGAACTTAAATTTCTATGTCCTCCTCCATCTTTTGCCGTCGCACTTCCTGCCAAAGCTGTCGTAAGTGTGCATCGATGCAGACTCGCTATTTAAGGGCTCAACAGTCCACTCAGGCCCTCTGCCCTCTGTGGTTTTCGGCCTTTAATATGGAGAAGAGAATGAGCTAACGGAGGGCTAGTGTGTGGGGAGAGGGTGTAGGGGCAGTTTGGGATTAAGCCATAAAGTGACTGAAAAAAAGGAAAGAGAGACGCTCCTGTCGGCTTCCTCCTTTTGTGCCTGCATGACCTCTCACTTGACTTCAGTCGGACATCATAATCAGACCGAATCGCCATTTCATTTCACTTCCTTCAGCCTGACATTGTGTTCATGTTGGCTTTCTCGTTGGGAGGAAAGTGGTTATTTCCTCTCTTTCTCTTGTACAGCTGCATCAAGCCCATCTTTTGGCCACTTTTAGCTAATTAGTAGAGAGAATGAGGTTAAGAACCAGCTAGCTGGACATTAATTTACTACAGTTCTGTTCTCCATTCTTTGAATCTGAGCTTAAAAAGTGAAATGGAGCAGCTCTGCTGCCACAAAAACATTTGCCAAGGCTTCTGTGTACTCCGAGTCATCTTCATCTTGATCCGTCCTCTCCTCATTCTTCATTCTCTTTCACTGTGTTGCTTTATTCTGTCCTTGTCTTCAGACCACACACACACAGAAAATCTCGTCGTCCCTGCTGCTTTCACTGACAAAAGCCCAGAGATAAACTGAAGAGAAGACTGCCATGTTTTAACCTGTCACGCCTTGGTTTTGTTCACTTGCTTTAAGTAAACAGCTCTCCTCCTCATTAATCCCTCCTGGCCTGCAGCTCTGTGAAATCTGACGAGCACAAATAGGCAACTGAGGTCACCGACGGCACTTTGTATTCTGTCTGTAACCTTTTTTCTGCTTCGAAAGCTTGTTTTGTTCTCTCGTTCTTCATGCGCGGTATTATTGCATTCTTTCTCCACCTTAAAACCCAAAACAACAGACATGCTGAAAACCCACTGAGTGTGAAGCTGAATATCAAAGCTGGACTCAGTCCCTGTTTGTACCAGCTCCCTGTGGTAGAGACAGTACATTTAGTAACTGTTGAAGACTGCAGAATTATTGAAAACAGGGTTCATCTCCAGTAATGATAAGCTTCATGTTAGGAGTCAACTGTATCAGACTGTACCATATATTTACCACCAATAGACTGCAACAGATTAGAGCCACTCTCATGGCGTTGCTCTGTCTAATGGAGATGGATTAATCCAATAAGACAATATTACAAGAAGTCACTCGACTCCAAAATCCCTCAAGTGGAAGGATGTGACATTTAATGACCAATTTTCACTGGTGGTGTTTTTATTTGAGCAGCCGTCTGCACTATTAGCCTTCAGAGGGTACTATACATGCCTCAGACATTTTATGCGTTAATCATCTTTATCAGTATGGTGGATATTGTTGGAATTGTGTCTCAAAGGGCTTCATAATGTGTACAACATTATCTTTAAACCCTTTTCAACTTTTTTCATATTATGCACGTAAATAATGACTTTAATCTCGTAAATGTATGACTTTATTCACATAAATAATGACTTTAATCTCGTAAATTTATGACTTTATTCTTGTAAATAATGACTTTAATCTTGTAAATTTATCACTTTATTCTCGTAAATAATGACTTTAATCTTGTAAATTTATCACTTTATTCTCGTAAATAATGACTTTAATCTTGTAAATTTAAGTCTTTATTCTCGTAAATAATGACTTTAATCTTGTAAATTTATGACTTTATTCTCATAAATAATGACTTTAATCTTGTAAATTTATCACTTTATTCTCGTAAATAATGACTTTAATCTTGTAAATTTAGGACTTTATTCTCATAAATAATGACTTTTATCTCCTAAATTTATCACTTTATTCTCGGAAATAATAACTTTAATCTCATAAATTTCTGACTTTATTTTCGTAAATAATGACTTTATTCTCATAAATTTGCGATTTCCTCCTCGTAAATAATGACTTTATTCTCGAAGTATGTTAAAAAAAATCCTCAATGTGGCTCTAATACTCTGTCGTAGGGAGGAGGGGTAATATTCAGAGAAGAAAACCAGAAATTAAAGTTTGCGAGTCAAATATGATTCTTTTGCTGGAGAATAAAACTATTGTGCTGTGGCGCTCAAAGGTCTGCTTCTATGATGGAATAAGAGAGCGAGTTTGTCGTTCATATTCCAGCTGGAGAAGGTGCGGAAACCATGAGGTGGGGAGAGGAAGCTTTGGTCTGTGCACGTTCAGCCCGGCTTCTCTTTGAAGTTCCGTCTGCCAGAGGAGGAACAGCAGCGCTCTGTTTCCTCTGTGGTCGACCAGCAGCTACTGGAACCTGGAGCCACGCAGGGGCCAGCACTTTAGTTTATATTTAAACAAGCAATAATTCCTCCCCACCACTTCCATGGGATGGAAGGGGGGTCTGTAATTCACAGGAAGAGATTTTAGGAAAAGCGAAAAGGCAGAGGCGAAGAGGTTGTTAAAACATAGAAGAGAAGGAGTCTGTTGAAGGGAGCATGAGGGGTGTTGAGTGGTGGGTTAAAGGAGCAAACAAAACATACATCATTGTCTCCCCGCTGCTACCTATAGGCATGAAGATCTCTGCCAGCTTTGTTTATTTTAATGGAGTGAGGAGAGTTTTACACACTCCACACAGGACAGAAGAAGTTAGGAATAAAATGCTGGTAAAACCAGATGGCAGCGACTAGTGAAAGCCATGCAGGAGGCTCACTGATGGCACGATAAGGTCTGTTTTTACACCGACCTCAAATGCAGCTTGTGTGGAGTATAGTGAGAGAAGAAAACACTTTCTTTCACGCACAACAGCCCTTATTGCTGACTTAAAACTCTCTTGTGCAAGGAAGTGGTTTGCAACGCCATGCGAAGGAGAAGATATTGTTTTCCAGAGCTCTCCCAAGATGCTATTTCCGAAGTTTCATCTCAACATAGTTAGCTGAACCTGTCATTTCAGTTACCAGAAATAAGAGCGTGTGGTTGTGCAGCATCAGAACAAAGAGGACTGGAAACGAGGTAATCACAGCTTGAAAAGGAGGTTATTTCTTGGGGGGTGCAGGGGGTTCAGAGAGGTACATTACAAGCTTTTCATACTTTGATTCTGTTTTACAGTAAGTCATATACTGTATAAGAAGAGAAACACGTGGTTCTTTTCAAAAAACACTATTATTTGTTGTATGTTGCAATCTTGAATATCCGTCTGCTGCCTTTGCATATGTATCCAGATATTCTGGAGCATTGGGTTGAGCATATTACTCTCCACTGAGTCTGTAATTTCTGCCTCCGTCTGCTGGCTCAGCTTTTTTTCATAAAAAAATTGACATAAACTGCAACTGACAAACTCATTTTTTATTAAAGCCAGATAAGAAACTTGCTATTTAGCAGATTAAAAGATACAAAGAATGAATGCTTTGTTCACACTACACAATTTTAACCTAATCGGCTGGGTGGCGACTGTTTTTTTGCTCCCCTCCCACAAATCGGGGTGAGGCAATTGTCCGCTTGTCGAGTCTGGGTTGTTAAGTGTGAACACCTCAAAGATGGCAATCAGGCACTCGCCGCCGTCCTGACTCCGAGTCGCTGTCAAAAACTGAACGTTTAGCCTGCTACATATCCAGTCGAGTCACGCTGACGTAAAAAGAGCTACAGCCAATGAGAGAAGACATGGTTGCTGCGAAATGCGGAAGTGAAAACCAAGAGCGCCAGCAGCAACAACAACATCCATCCATTTTCTACAGTTTATCCTCACATAGGGCTTGGGGGCTGGAGCCTATCCCAGCTGTCTTAGGGTGAAAGGCAGGGTACACCCTGGTCAAGTCTCCAGTTCATCACAGGACACAAAGAGAGAGACAACCACTCACACTCACATTCACACCTACTGTCAATTTAAATTAGCCAATTAACCTAATCCTCATGCATGTTTTTGGATGGTGGGAGGAAGCCAGAGTACCAGAGAGAAACCACGCAGACATGGAGAGAACAGCAACAACTTTTCTTTTTTTGTTCTTTCACTACATGGTAGCAAACAAACAACCTGGAGGGCTGCTTTCTGCTCCTCGTCCATGTTTATAATGAAAAGCTCGCTCGGTGAGTGTGGTCCAGCAGCTGTCTCTTGCTAATTCCTGGTCAAATGAGCCACTCATATTTTTCTAATGAGCAAATGATTGCGTGTAGAAAACAACAAGCGGCTTATTTGACCAGGAATTAATGAGAGGTGGCCATCGCCAACCAGTCATGTCAACACTCCTGACCAGAGAGCAGAGAGTTGCATGGTGTGAACAAGGCTTAAGAAGCTAAAGAAGCAGCTTCATTTGGGTTAGGGTTACCCCTAACCCAAAACACATCTATCATCTCAACATGTTATGCTCTGTCTATTCCTCACTCATTCTGTTTCTTTCTAACTTTTTACTAGCTAAAGATACTTATAAATGCTAACTATACTGAACACTTATTACTTTAGTTACTGCTCCAATGCTGTATGTGTTCAGGCATCAAGCATGACTCATGGACACGGCCCAGAATTCAAGCCAGCCAGAAGTTGGTGGTCCATTTAACTGCTTTGTTTTTGAATTTCTCAAACAGGAGCTCTCTGCTACTTATGGCTTTATTCACACCATATTGACGTGTCTCTGAAGGATTGCTCAGGCTTCCCCGTCTGAAGCCGAGCTTGCAGAGCGCCGCTAATTGGGGGAGTGTTGCACCATCGACATTCACAAGCTGTTAATGGCTTCCAGTCTACGCATAAGCTACTGCCAAGGCTCAACTAATAAGAATCACAGCTTTCCTCAGTTGTCTGGAAACACCGTACAGCTCTGCTCAAAGAAAAGAGCTGTTCACTTTCCTCTCGCTATATGGCCGCTCCTCTCTCCACAAGTATTCCTTTCACATTTGTGTCTGTTTTTCTCAGTAGCTGCCAAATGATCCGTAGATATGTTCAGTGGTTACGAAGGCAGCCTCATTAGAATGAGTCAAACGTGTGGCATGAACACAGCTGCACATCAGCTGTATTGTTGTAGTCTGTGGTGCAGCCATGTCAAACCACCGGCATCTTATTTGAAAATCGGTGCCAGAAGGAGTTGGAGTTGAAGAGGTCTTATGCTGTCAGTAGCTCTTATGAGTGTTTCCGGTCTTTCACTTTTCATTCAGTGTAAAAATGCCACTGCACTGCTCATCTGTTTTACTAATTAATTGCTTATCCATGTAGATAAAACAACCAAAGAGCTAATAGCACAATGGCAAAGTGCCAAGGTGGAAAAGAAGTCAATAAAGTATGTATGATTGCTAAAATAAATACATGAATAAACACATAGTAAAGACAAAGAACGATATGAAAAGTTTTTCTGTTGTACACAAACTTCCTGTGTTATTGTGTTATTAGCTTAAGTCTATAGGTTACCAGCTATTGTTAAGCATTGAATACAATATGAAATGACCATAAAATATGTAACGCAGTCATGTTTATAACTTCATTCTTTGAGTGCCATAAACATAATTGTACGTCATTTAAAATCCCAAACTTGAGTGCCATAGATGTTTAAATACGTCAAAGTGTTTTTTTGGCAGCAGACACAAGAGGGCACTCTCACACAGCCTGTGAGTAAGGCTACATTCAGACGGCAGCCTGAAATCAGATTTTTTCGCCCCTATGCGATCTATATCTGATCTTTAAATTACAGTCTGAAGGAGACAGATGAGATTTTTTCAAATGCGACCCAGGCCACTTGGATATGTGGTCCTAAAACCGATACATATCTGATCTTTTGACATGCGACTTCAGTCTGAATGTCCGGGTCGCAATCATCCGACATACATGTCATCAACAAGTGACAAATGTCACTATTCTGCGCTGAAGTAGGCGAAAGCGGAAAGAAATGGTCAGACTCTCTACTGCTAGCGTCCATGTTTACTTACGTAAACACTGAGCACGCTCGCTGCGTGTGATGTCGTTGTGTCCTCCAATGCGCAGGCGGGACACTTTTGGGGTGTTTAAAGTTCACACTGGAGATCACATACAAGTCACATGTAATTGGAAATGTGAACAACCTCGAGAAAAAATCGGATTTCACAAAAAATCCGAATTGAGCATTAAGCGCTACAGTCTGAACGTAGACTAATATTGGGTCTTCTGGGATTTGTAGTCGGGGGCATAAAGAGACGGTATACACCACAGAGTTCAAAACAGGAAGTGGAGACGATCGAGATTAGAGAGCAAAACAAACAGATTCTGGACAAAAAGTGGTGATTTTAGTGAAAGTGACCTCTACTCTACCTCTGATAAAACAAGAATGGAACAAGGTAAAAACAAACATGTTTTTTTCATAATGAAATAGAGAGTCTCTTCTTTCATTTGCGCTATTCAGTGTTTTCAGAGATATAGTACAAAATATTCTGTGGGTCTTAAATACTACTCATCATGGCACAAGGCACTTTCCATTAAAAACAGTTGGCACTGAATGAGTCAATAATAAAAAAGGAAAGGTTGGAAACCACTGAGGACTGCATAACCATGTTAAATATCTGCCTCTCCTAACTCACTTTGAAATAGAAGATGGATTATTGATGGATAAGTGTGTCCAGGTGGCTTTACAGCGTGAATACTGAAGATATAACCATAAATAGTAAATAAGAATAAAACCACAAATCCCTAAAATGGCAGTGCCATGGCCCCTGACGAAGGAAAACTTTTCCTCTTCTAACCCCCATCTCTCTCTGGATTCCTTTCTAATTCCACCTTATAAGTCATCAAAGGGAAGATACAGTTTCCTGGACTCTTACAAACATTTCTGCCTTTCCAAAAGCTTAAAGATGCAGCTGCCAGCAGCCAATGTTTTCAATGCTTCACAAGCTTTTTTTTTGTAAATGTCACAATGCTGCCTTCTACCTGTCAGTCACATAAGATTAGAGAGACCAGCGAGCTGACATGTTGGACAAACGCAGTGTCACAGGACTGAAAGGTTTAACAGATTAGCCTCTACTCTTGGGGGAAGACCAACACCCCAGGTATCAATCATCTCTGCAGCCTGCAGGGCTGCGAGCGTGAAACAAATAAAACTCCCATTCAACGGGAGCGAAAGGGACAAAGTGGGCAAAGGTGACAAAGGAGTGATCACATTTAATAATGTAAAAATAATTCACCTGTGCCTTTCAAATTCAGTGCATGTAACAGCCTTGATTGCAGCCAGTAGTGAGCTGTTAGATTTCTGATGTACAATAGTGGTGGAGTCTCTGCATTATATACAGGATAAAAGACTTGTTTCGTAGATTTTATATACATGAATATATGGAAGTACTGTTTATGTTTCAAACCAGGCCCTATTGACGAGGACAGTAGGTATTATTTGGTTTATTGTTTGGTGAATAATGGTAGCCACATTGCAAAAAAGTAGTGTCTAAAAACAAGATAAAAACACTAAATCTGAGGGAAAAGGTCCTCAGAACAAGTGAAATATATCTGTCCATGCAGCAAGACAATTTCATTTGACAAGATTTCTCGAATTAAGATTGTTAAATCTAGAAATAAGATGTATTTAGGAGGATTAATGTAAGCAGAAAAAGTTGGTTTTAAGATGAGATTACTTAAAATATAACTTTTTAAAGACCAAAAATAGGTGAAATATATTAAATATAAGCAGAAAATAAGAAGAAAATGCTGGTTTAAGATGAGATTATTTGAAATGTAACCTTTAAAAGACCCAAAATAGGTGAAATATATTAAATATAAGCAGAAAATAAGAAGAAAATGCTGGTTTAAGATGAGATTACTTAAAATGTAACCTTTAAAAGACCCAAAATAGGTGAAATATATTAAATACAAGCAAAAAATAATAAGAAAATGCTTGCAAATGTTTTTGTGTGACTCTTGAATCAAGCAACTTGAGTTGTTACTGAATCTCAAAACACGATTTATTTGATGAGGCTTTGGGGGAGAGATGTAATATATGTTATTTTAACGGTTATTTATGATATTTTAAGATTTCCTGAGACAAAAAGGTAAGGTTGTGCTTGATTTAAGATTATAATGTAAAGCTGAACACTTAAAATAAGAAATTAACTCTTAAAACAAGATAAATTATCTAACATGTCTAAATCTAAGTTGACGAACCAAATTATTTTAGTAGAGTAGGTTTAATACTTTCTCATCTATTTTCAGAATCAGGTGAAAAAGTGTTTCTAACAGTGTGTCACAACTCTTCCACACATTACCAGGTTTTATACACAGCACTTAAATTAGGTCCCAGCTCTGCCTGGACAGTCATAGTTTCTCTTAAAGTAAACTTAAATCCAAACCACTGTGGCATTTAATGAGCCTCAACCCAATTTAAACCCAATTTAACCATGACATTCAATGTGCCATTGCTCAGTCTAATTCCCCTTCTTTTTTATACCTCAACATTTTTTCACATCTCAAACAAATCACATCAACTGCTGACAAAGTTGTTTTTCATGTGTAATTTTCCTGTTTTTGTATTTGCAGTATTTGCATTTAAGAGCTCTTAACTCTTTGAGTGCCTTGTGGTAGTGTTTTCCCATTTTGAGTCATATTTCAAGACCCACAGAATATTTTGTACTATGTCTCTAAAAACACTGAGGAGCTCAAATGAAAGAAGAGACTCTCTATTTTCATCATGAAAAAAATGTTTGTTTTTACCTTGTTCCATTCTTGTTTTATCAGAGGTAGAGTAGAGGACACTTTCACCACTTTTTACCCAGAATCTGTCTGTTTTACTCTCTAATCATCGCCTCTACTTCCTGCTTTGATCTCTGTGGTGTATACCGTCTCTTCATGCTCTGACTACATCTCCCAGAAGCCCCAAAATGGCAAAAAAACACACATTAGTACGTCGATGGCACTCAAGCGTCAGATTTTAAATGACCTTGAAAAACGTCAATAGCACTCAAAGAGTTAAATAGTGTCTGCTCTATAAATGTCTATAAGGCAGTTTGGGGTGTGTAAGCTAGAGTGTGCATCTATGATCTATGACACATTATACTGCTCTGAGAAAAAGAGTTCAGGCTGTGAAAGTGACTTTATAGTACTGCATTTGCTGGATAAATGACCTTTCTCTTCCATCTCTCTCCATCTCATCTCCTGGTTCTCCTGCAGAGTGTATCAGAACCCGTCGTCCCTGCTGCTCTTCCTCCATCCCAGCAGGGTATTGAGCAGTTGTCAGAGGCTGTGGCAGGGCTGGGCACCGTGGAGGAGGTCATGAAGTTCCTGGAGCCGGAGCGATGGCAGCTGGATATGGAGGAGCTGTACAAACCCACATGGCATGTGTTGGGAAAATCCTTCATCCATAATAAGAAGGCCAGAGGTAGGGCACTTTTCAGTTTTTACCTTGTGATGAAATGAACATGATCGATAGAGGAGTCATACCTAATCATAAAAGTTGCAGAATTTGCTGGAGAGGAAGTGATTGTGATCGTGTCTCCTCTGTGTCTTTGAGGAGGAGCTGATCTCAATCTGTTGAGGGAGGAAGTTCAGCTGTACAGCTGCACGCCACGCAACTTCTCCGTGTCCCTGCGTGAGGAGCTGAAGAGGACGGACGCCATTTTCTGGCCGAGCTGCCTCCTGGTGAAGCGCTGTGGTGGAAACTGCACCTGCTGCTCTCACCGCTGCTACGACTGTCAGTGCGTTCCCGCCAGGGTCACAAAGAAATACCATGAGGTAAATATCAATTTCATGGGAGCTAGTAAGAGCTATGATACATGTATAGATAGTCTTTTCAATGAATGTCTGTTTAAAATTAAAATATAAAATTATGAAACAGTTTGGTGATTCCATGAATGTCAAAATCGGGTTTTTTTAACTTTTATATATGGGGAAAAAATATAGACATGACATGATATTGTGATACATTTTCTTCTAATGTAATAATATAATTTAGATAGAATTTTTAATTTCTTAATATTTTTTCTTGGGCCAATTGTAAATCCAGAACGACTTCTGCAGGTTGAAATAAAAATTTAAATCACGCAGTAACTTAAAAAAAATGTACCTATGTAAATTTGTGTGTGTCACAATATATCACAATAATCAATAATGTATCGTATCATGAAGTCCTTGCCAATACCCACCTCTAGGGTGGCTTTAGATGAAATGTAATGTCACCTGTACTGGAAATATGGAGTTTAAATTGAGATGAAGCCGCTGGTAATATCAAAATCTCTTTGGACAAATTATATTTTGTAAAATTGGTCAGTTTTGTCCTTTTAGGCTCTCAGTTAACGCCTTGAACGCACTCTCCACATGAAGTGAGTGACGTCCAGCTGTTAACTAAAGTGTCCTCGTCTTTGACAGGTTCTTCTGCTGAAACACAGAAGTGGTGTCAGAGGCCTGCAGAAGTCCATGACTGACGTGGCCTTGGAGCACCATGAGGAGTGTGCTTGTGTGTGTAAAGATGACCAGGACTGACCTCAGACTGGTTTAATAGCTGCCACTGGAATCACTCGGGACGTTAGAAATGAACGTCCGCCGCTGTCGCAGCGTCCTGTATCTCATCCACTTCCACTGGGAGCTAACTAGATTGTCCCTTTATCCTGTTGTCCTTTCGCTAATTGGATGAAGCAGAACAGACTGGAATCTAATAAATCTTCTGAATGGATTTGACTGCTGTGGAATACCAATAGTGTGCTCTGAGTGCATTTTAGAGAGAGACAAAAATCCACTGGAGCAGATCTGGACTATGTGCTCTGAAGACTATTTTCTTCAGCTCACAGATAAGAACACTGAGGTATTTTTGCCTTTTTTTTCTTGAGGTCTCTTTTAAAGTTCAGCCAGAGTGGGCTGATAGTGTCATGGAAAATGGGAGCTTCTTTGTTCAAGTACTTTTTTTTTATGTCTATAAGGCTTCAGCTGCTTTGCTCCCTGTGCTCTTCTATTATTACCACCAAGACAAAGAAAGGTGCTTTTTCATGAGCAGTTTTTGTTTCCTGCTACAGATTTAATCTGCAGCCACGGTGTCGCTAAAGGCCTTGCTAATGAGAGTGTATTATGTGTAAATATTTCATTTGCTTTCTGTGCTATCGTGCCTTTTCTACCAAAGATTCTCAAAGAGAAGATAAAAGTTGCACATGTAGAATCAGTTGGGTGTTGTTCTTCACAACGCTTCATTCAACCCATCTCAGCCATCTCAAATGGAGTGCCTAGCATCAAGCAAGTCTTTCTACGTTTGAGTTTGTTCATACTCAGTATTTATTTGTCTAAAAAAAGGGAAATTTAGGTCCAAAATGTTTGCTACATGTGTCACTGTATGGTAGTTTTAGATTCCTGTTTTCATTCTTAGTCATTTTACATTGCCATTGTGTCATGGATGTTTTTTGTTTCAATTTTCTGTATGCCAAATTTATTTATCTCTACTTTTGCAATAACTGTTTGTGTATTTCAATGTACTGAACATCAAAAATAAATTCTTCCATTTCTTATTGGAGGTACTATTTGGGACTGGTGAACAAACTCAACAGAGAAGATCTAGAACCGTGGCAAACTAATTAAAATTTGTTGAATTAACCAAAAGCAAATACTATTTGATGGATGTCACCAGGAGAAATGGTGGTAATTTTTGGAAAATATATGTTTCCTGGTTGTTATTAGTGGGAGAAACTACAGGAAAAAAATGTCAGTCAAGAACCAAACATCTCACTTCAACATATTCCTCTGTGAAGCATGTTCCTCCCAGCAAAAAAAAAAAATAACTGTCTTCAGTGGGGGAGGATAAGAAGGTCATATACATGTTGCTTTGAATTATTAATCTGATTTCATAAATGTAAGCAATTTTCTCTGTGTAGCATTTCTCCAAAAGCAGTTTACAAACGTCACAGAAACTCCACAACAAAGACTATTGTGATAATAATCTGAATTTGACATGGATCATTTTTACAGCACATTTTGGATATTTGGCTGGATATTCTGATATAGGCCTTATTGCTCATTTTACCATTAAAACATGCTGAGAGTTTGCAGGTACAAATGCCCAAAAGAAAAGCCCATATTTCAAATTTGAAAGTAAGCATGGCTACTTTAAAAAAAAAATATGAAAAGATATCAACAGATTTTTTTTAATATGCACAAACATTGCAATGTCAACTTTTTCAACAAGGTAGTTGAAGGTGTAAAAGTGGAAAGCTGTGTTCGTACAAGTCTTCTACTGGTTACATTAATAACGAATAGCTGCATGTAAATGGGAATATTAGAGGATTATTCATTTATTCATCAGCCATAAAAAGCTGTCTCTGGTTATATGTGATGAGGGCTTGATTACAGCTCATTGTCCTCACCTGTCCACTTGCACAGCTGCCCTCCAGCTACTCATCAACTCCACATTCATCTCTCCGCCTCTCGTCAATAGATCTTCCTTTCACCTTGTGCTGGGTTCAAGTCTCTTGTGTTCAGTCTGACTGCCTGACCTTTTTCACACCCATGTGGGGCAAAATTTAACCCTGATTTCTATCCTACATCCCAATTTAAAACCACTTGACTCTGATGAATAGAAACCTTTGAGCTGAGGAATTAAAAGCTGCCATCAGGAAAAGTTAATTAACTTTTTGAGTGCCACTGATGTATTTTGACATCATTTTGAATCCACCGCTTCAGTGCCATTGAAAATAGGTCAAAGTGGTTTTTCGGCAGTGGGTCACTGATCGCAGTTATAGTAGTCCCTAAACTGCTGTATGTGGACACGGAGAGCCCTTTACTTCGCTGGAGAGTCTCTCCGTTATCTCTGGGTACATGAAATATTTTTTAACTATCCAGCACTGTCAAGGATAAACGGAGACGGCAAGGGCTGCAGTTGGTCATCTGTTGTGCCACAGAAAGCACCCGTGCCGTGAAATGTACCCCCTCTGAAAGCAAAGCAATTTGCAGGGGACTATACTATTTTACGATTTAATTATTTGTGAGGGAGATAGAAAAGAAGAACATTGGTTGCTTCCAGAGAGCAAATATTAGACTTCCAGCTTTCCTTGTAATTCCTAGGTTCAAAAGTATGAGCTTTAAATTGGCTTAAACTGTATAGAAGCTATAGGTCAAAACAATAGCCTTCTGCTCTAGAATATCACCTAAAATGAAAAGGTAACGTGGCATGGTCTATATGCCTATAGACCCGCGAGGGGTGCATTTCACAGCAGTGCTTACTGTGGCATCAACACCACGGCAGAGAACTGCGAGGGCTCGATGGGTCTCTGTGGTTACAGAGTTGGATAATGTATTACAGTATCACAGTTGGAGAAGTGTATTCAGGACTTTATTTCTGACAAACTCTGACAAAAGCAAAGAGCTGAGTAATTAAAAGTTCAAAAAGTTTTTTTCATCTTTCTTCATCTTTGGTTTTGTGCATGAATAGGTAATCCATCGACGTAGAGAGAGAGGACAGTATGAGAGCGAATAACCTGAGAGTCACTTGCCATTATTGTAACCATGCACCTCTGAGTGACCCTCATTTTTCTCCTCATATCGCCTTTTAACCTGTAGGCAGAACCTGAAGAATGAGCACTTCTCCTTTTAGCTTTATCGGTTTCTGTTTCCTTAATTTCAGTAGCTCCTTATCAGACACTGAGCAGCGTTGTTCATCCTCCCCCTCGGCCATCAGGTCACCCAGGAGGAGGTTCTCATTTGTCCATCTCACGCTGCTGTCCCGGCCAATTATTCTGATCTAATGTGAGCCCTGGCAGGCATATGTGGAGATGCCAGATGCTGCTGCATAAAGCCACCGGCTCACAGTTCCCAGGGTGGTTTCTGTAATATTAAACAGGCTTGCCTTCCTTAGTTGGTGCAGTGTTTCTTTTCAGAGGAAACCTCACTGCACTGGCACAAGATGTGAAACAGCATGGGCAGCTGCTCTGGTTCCGTGTGTGTGTGTATGTGTGTGTATGTGTGTGTGTGTGCGTGTGCAACTACAATCCACCACTTGACGCTTCCAGCCATCACCCACATACTCATTGCCTCCTTCACTACGAAACCAAAGCAGCCTCAGTCAGGCTAGACCACTGAATCATGGTGCAATTTAAGTGTCTCAACTTAACACGAGAAACTACGTTTTAATTCATTTTGTCTCGGTGGAAAAACAAACTCTTAACATAGAAGTGTTGCTCAACCTGTGGGTAGAACTGACAAAGACAGGAGCAAAGTCAAACTTTTCGAACAGAGGATCCAAATTTCTCTGTCACTTTTGAGCATTTTGCAGGGCGGTGCTGACACTATACCAGTGGTTGCTAAGCACAGCAGATGTTCACAACAAAAAGCACAGAATCTCCCTCACTGGCTAAAGTTTTTTAATACTTCTGCAGTTTAACACTTGTACAATGAATGACAGTCTCTTTCTGCCTCCTACACATGAATCATCTTTTCAGCTTCCTCCTACAAAGATTTGTTTCATGAAATCACAGGACTGACCTCAAATAAATTACAGGTTTTCTCTGCATATCCAAATCGCTGAAAAGCTGGAGCCACCTACACCTCGACACACATCGTTTGATAAAATAATAAATCCAAACTCAGACTTGTCCCTGACATTTTCCAGTCAATGGGAAGCGTGGACGTTGTGGTTTCTATATATTGCTCATACATTTGAATCCATTAGTCAGTATTTTGTTACATACGTACAAACTGTATGATTTAAACTGAATATTACATTTCTGTGTGTATGAAACAGTGTGTAATAGGACCCTATTTAAATGGGGCAAGCACAACTACAAATGCGAGGCGGTAGGTCCTGGGTGCACAGACTGTGGGTGTCTCTTACTTTAAATAAAGGTGGCACCTATTCATGTATGTGCTGTAGCACAAAGTACTGAAGGGCCAGGTGGAGATGAAAATAAAATAGATAGTTTCAATATCAACCAGTCAGCCATGCTAATCAAGGGAAGTATGACAACAGTGCATTAGGGTTAGGGTTGAAAAAAAACATATGATGTCCATCATCAAGTTCAATATGACACAATATTGTTTACAACATTAACTCTTTGAGTGCCATTGATTTATTCATCCGTCAAAGTGTTTTTTCAGCAGTGGGTTGCCGATCGCGGTCTCCCGCACTCTGTGAGTAATTTTGGGGCTTCTGGGAGATGTAGTCTGAGCATAAAGAGACAGTATACGCCACAATGATCAAAGCAGGAAGTGGAGACGATTGCGATTAGAGAGCCTCTACTCTACCTCTGATAAAACAAGACTGGAACAAGCTAAAAACAAACGTTTTCTTCATGATGAAACAGAGAGTCTCTTCTTTCATTTCAGCTATTCAGTGTTTTCAGAGACATAGTACAAAATATTCTGCAGGTTTTGAAATGTGACGCAAAAACGCTGGCACAAGGCTCTTTCAGTTCTTTAAAAAGGCTCAATGAGTTACTACTTGACACAAAAAGCAATTTGGGATTACATCACATGATGTGGGCGGCAAGAAGGTACCGGGCGTGGGTTCTCTTCGGGTACTCCGGCTTCCTCCCACCATCCAAAAACATGCATGGGGATTAGGTTAATTGGTTAATTTAAATTGACCGTAGGTGTGAATGAACTGGAGACTTGTCCAGGGTGTATCCTGCCTTTCACCCTAAGACAGCTGGGATAGGCTCCAGCCCCCCGCGACCCTATGAGGATAAGCGGTAGATAATGGATAAAAACATAAAACATCATATTTGCAGAAAGAGAATATTTAGAGCAGAAATGTCATATAAGCAGTAGGCCTATCTTTCTGCAGTATACTGTACTTTATAGAGTATACTACACCAGCACTTAATCAGCAGCAGCTGCAGTCTTAAAGTTTCCATTCCTGTCATTCCCAGCCTGCTCTGTCACTAAGTGTGCATATTCACTATGCCTAAAAATATAATTATCTAATTTCAAACAAAACTGATTTTTCAATTCCCACATATCTAATTATGAGGGTTATTGTGACATTTATATGTCTTTGTATCTAATCTCCACATGGTTTCCCAAGTGCTCTTAGCATGACTCCAATAAAACAATGGGTCACAAACATAGTTAGCTGTGGCTGAATGCTAATAATGCCAACAATGAAGCATAGATAAGCTGTTATTTCCCCCGACAGATGTCTGGTAAAAATGCACAACATTTGAAAATGTCACGTATTCCTGCAAACAAAGTAAAAAAAAAAAAAAGTATTTTCAGTGTGAAACGTTATCAGCAGTGCTGCAGGAAAAAAAAATATGTGTCAGTTCTTCTGTCCTCTTTTCCTTCAAGTCACAGTGTTGTATTGACAAGAGCAAAATCTTGGAAGATTCACTACAGGGCCCTCACATTTGTAACCATCCATCTCCTGTAAGTGGCAGCTGACTATAAATTTCGACGTGAACTCTGGGAATCGATAGCAACGTGAGGTCATTTATAACGCTGCTGTGTCTCTGAGCACTGACTGATGGGGAAAATATGGCATTCCCCATCCAGATGACATCTCCAGCATCTCTAATTGGTTCACGGTATGTGGAAGGAAAGGCCAAATTGACGGGTGCATGTTATGTTTTGATAATTATAGGGTGCTTTAGTGGCGGTTTTCAGAGAACCGGCTGTTGTTGCTGGGAATGTAAGGCCCTCGACTTTAGTGTAGTATTAATCATGGGTCAGGAAATCATTTACGAAGCAGCCCAGCAGAGCTCCACGTTAAATATACTGTAGGTTGAATCATTTGACAGATGTCTCCCATTTCAGCCTTCATCTCCTCATTACGTCTAACGTTTAACCACCGCGCGTTACCACACCAGGATGAAAGGTTTTACCCTGAACTCTATAATACACTGTACATTAAACATCCTGCTATACATCAAGTACGTAACTGAGAAACCACAGGCAGAGTAGAGTACGATACCTGAATGCTCTAAAGTTCAACATTTAGATTCTGTAACAACCATCAACGATTTCCAGCAACAGTCCAGCAGACTGACTCAAACGTATCATATCACTCTCAAATCAACTCTCCTACAACACTGATGAGCGCTGACAAGTTTCTCACAGGCGTCATAAAAGAAATGCATCTTTAACAGCAAGCAAGGTCAAAAGTCACAGATTCATCATCGTCATCCAGTTAATTGGCAGTTTGTTTTCTAATCCTGCAGGAGCACATTTTGGGTCTCTAATGATGAATGCAAACTAAATGGGAAGGAAATGCTTCCTTTTATTAGTCTTTGGTATGCTATTTTTACATTGGAAATAGATGTATTTGTTATTTGTTATTATACTATTGTACAACGAAATTGGAGAGCTTCACCCTTTTCAGTGCGCAATAATAAAAATAAATATAAAAATATGTGTGAAAATAAGTATAGAAATCTTACAGTGTAAATACAAAAATAAGCAAAAAAAAATGTCTTATATGTAGATATGAATGTGAGAATGAATTCACAACAGGATAAGTGCTGAAAATATAAATAGGAAATGTACAGGTGTATTTCACTGGATGTTAGACTATGTACAGGATAAATAAATAACATTGCATGGGTGTTTAATAAACAGTAACAGATGTTTTGCACAATGGAATTTATAATAGGACTCCTCAGTCAGCTATGTCCTCTAATGCAAAGTGTTTTTGTCTTTAAGTATGAAGCGCTGAAATTAAAGTGGAAAGCTTCACATGTGGTAATTAAGGTGAAATTTTCATAATTAAATGTACAAGCCACAGCAGCTTAGTTTACAGTAGATGCATCATTAAACTGATTTTCATTGGTTGTATGTATGTGCCTGAATTTAAGGGCCTGCATGAGAGCAGTTATTTTTTTTTCCTCACTGGTGCCCTTGGTGCTAAAGGTCATATGATGTCCCACGGATCGAAGGCTCATTCAATCATTCACTGTGGCTGCCAGGCGACTGGATCCCAGCAATCCTCTGACACTGACAGATATCCCAAAATTCCCCTGACACTTCAGGGTATACGTGGAACTGGAGGTTTATCTTCTTTTATTTTGAAAAATGATTTAGCTTTATATATTGGACACATTTTTGCTATTAAATTCACTCTCTGTAGCTCAAATGTTAATGGTCATATTTTTGTTTGTCTTGATGATTGTCACATGAAACATTGGAACAATACTGACTGATATGTTGGTTTCATTCAAAACAAAAACATATTTCACTCTGCCTTCACTTCTTCTTATTTTAGGTAGCCATGGTGACCGCCTCCTTTAGTCAGGACATGATCCTTACTGATAAAAAGAACATTTACAGTACATGCTAGTATTAGCTAAACACAAGGATTTTCTGTCAGCCATTGCCGACTGTACATAAATACTTGAATACTGTACGATACATGAACAAGGCTTTTCCAGATGGTGTTTCCAGAGTACTTTAAGCTGCACTGCATGGATCACCACTTGATTTCGCTCATGTAAACAGTATCATGCTGCTACCTGCTGCTGTTTTTACTCTGTTTTTAACATGCTGCTCATTTTAATCTTGCACTGCACTATTTGCACTATTTACTATTTCTTAACTATTTATTTATGCATTATTTATTGATAAGATTTATTGTAATTATTTTAATATAGGATTGATTTTTACAGGAATTTTATGGTGTACGCTGCTGGTCCTGAGTACAGTTTTCATATCATGTATACATGTGTAACGACAATAAAATTAACCTCAAACCTTGAACCATTAACCTTGAGTTATGAGGGAAAATGGACAAATTCAAGGACAATATTTGCAACATCACAATAAAACTATTTCAAAGCATGAAAGAGATCAGTAGAAATAATCTCCACTGTTGTCGAATAAATTCTAAGAAGTGCCCTAAAGTTACAAACTTTTTACATTTACCAGATAAAATGATTAAATGATGACACACAAAGTGAAAAAGAGGAGCTGCTTCTAAATGCAGTTTCTTCAAGATAGATAGATAGATAGATAGATGCAGGATTGTGTGAACGTTTTTGGCTTAGGTTTGCTTTGCATTTCTAGAGTTGAGCATCAGATCGTGGATTGAGTGCAGAAGGCTCTGGAGACTCTGACCATCACTGGATCATTTTCTTCTGGACGTGCCTGGACTTGCCCCATTGCAGAGTCAAATGGTTTACGCATCCTGTTTCCTTTTTTTCAACACTGTTTGAAACGAGGTTCACAGACCACATGTGAGGCACAACACAGGTCCAGTCAGCCGTCCTCTAAATGTCCCATTCATGACGAGGCCCTGCTGAGTCGAGTCTTAAAAATCCACTCCACTGATGTGGTCACTGGGAAAACAACAAAATCACAACGGACGGGGTCAGTTTACGGTCCGGTAGAAAAGGTGCACAAATTTAGGAAACCAGCCTTGGCTGACGACACGGGGCGTCTTCTTTCCTGCAGACTTTCCAGTCATTCGGCTTCTGGAAAATCTCAACACAACATTGTTCATAATTATACGAGGTACCGGTGAACACCCAGCATCAGTGCTGATAGCATCAGAGCGGCACTAATCTGAAGCAAATGTTTGTCTTTGCGCAAACCAGAAATTAAAGGCAGCTCTTATATATCCTGTTTTATTTTGTGGGACACACGAAAGGAGAGCTCTAAATAAGTCAGCCTCTCTGCTTCCTCTTTCTGTTAACAATGTGGACAAGTATTTCAAATTAAGTCCTGAGTGAAGCTAAAATAAACCCTCCCATCACATAACCTTATAAACATAGAGCAGCCGGCCTCCTTTTAAGGAAGAAAGAACAATGTTTGAACATACCACCGTTTCAGTAACATAGTGGGGCAACATGTACTTTGAAGGGAGACCAAAGACAACACTGGATGCCAAGTATTTGTGAAATCATTCTGGGTTTTTTTTCACATTTTGAAACTCAGTGCTACCATCATGTTTTAGTTCTTGCTATCTTACATTTTTCCATTCTTATGTTCTGATATTGCATTTTATCCACACATGCCTGGTGTGGTCCTGAGGGGTCATAAGTCATATTTATCAATGTGACAAAAGTTATATCAATCGAATCAAATGTGATCTGATTTACCTGAACCTGCACCTCCTTCCAAAAAGAGATGGTTTAAACTCAAATGGAGCAAAAATGAAACGTTGTAGCAGACTGCCTGTAGTGATCTTATTTTTGAGATTGTCAATTAGTAAGGGTGTGACGATATACTCAGCTAACGGGACAATACAACATATTGGGTTCAGGAAATGAGACGAGACGATATTTTCACAGTACTTTTAAGAAAACCAAAAACAAACAGTCATTCAACTCTTATTTCTTTTGTTAATCAGAGTTTATTTAAGTCTACCTCTAAAATAATTCATAAAAAGTACATAAAATATTTTTTTGTCAAAGTCAGTTTTGTCGTATTAGCAGCATGAGGTGAGACGTGTCTGAGCTGAATGTGGTGATGCTATAGTGTATATAATGAAAATGCCTCTCGTTTTTGGTTCTGGTGTTGCACTTTGTAGACAGTCCCTGCTCTGTTAAAGGCTGGAATATACTTCTCCGACTACGTAATACGTTATCCGACTCCATAGCTACGGAGACCCCTCGAGCCCTCGCACTTCTCCTTCGTGATGCATGTTGTGCACCCCTGCGGTGAAATGCACCCCCTCGGAAAGTGAAGCAATTCGCCTTAATATCGCAGATAAAAGCAAGGAAAATACTATTTTATGATTTAATTATTTGTGAGGGAGATAGGAGAGAACAACATTGATTGCTTTCAGTCTTTCAAACTCCTCTTCCTCTTTCTTTTCA
This sequence comes from Synanceia verrucosa, assembly GCA_029721515.1. Classification (NCBI taxonomy): domain Eukaryota; kingdom Metazoa; phylum Chordata; class Actinopteri; order Perciformes; family Synanceiidae; genus Synanceia; species Synanceia verrucosa. The sequence goes on from CM056553.1 coordinate 5,840,569, forward strand.
ACGCAAAATCGGATAATAGCGAACGCAAACCAACAACTTTCGGGATGTTCTGTGTAAATATACCCCATCCATAATTACTGAATGAACTAAATGGATGTTTTGAGCAGGTTGAATGTGTTTGATTTGCCTTTCACAAGGCTAATCGATACTTTAGTTTCTGTTTTATCTGCACTGCTGCAGAGATGACCTGCTTGTCTGTTTCTGTGTAGGGAGAAGGGCTGCATTTCACAGCAGGGTGTAACTAGAGGACCAATCACAGCCCTTGTCGTCTTCGTCTTCCCTTGACGGATTGACGGACAGTTAAAAAAAAATCCCGGACTTTAACTTTACTGAAGTGCTGCAGTTGCTGCTTTCCTTTGCTTTCTTCTTGTAAGTTTCTGGTAGAATAGACGCAGCAAAGGCTCATTACTGCCACCCACAGGTCACTAATAGAAGCTTGGAGAGCTCAAAGTCTGATAGGTTTCTTTCTGCCCTGTGCTCGCAAGATATCTTTTCACTTAAAAGAGAAATATTCTCAAGATTTAATCTCACAAAACCCCTCGTCACACCCCTACCTATTAGCTATGATGTATGCTATCCACATTAAATACAGATTGTTATCAACTTCAGAGCCTCCTTTATATCAGGTCAGTCACAGCAGGACAGTGCGCAAATGTAGCAGGTTAAACGTGAAAATTGGATTTTTTGCTCCAAACTGAGGCAAAACAAGGCTGCCTTGAAATGGGACATGCCTTATGAGCTCTCATGATGTCCATCTGGAAATGCAGACATTTGGAAGATCCAGTCCCTGAACTGGGACACAGCTATTGTTTAAGTAAACGCTCTTTCCCTCAAAGCGTGAGTGTTTGCTATTGTTCTAAGTAATGTCTACAAACACTCCCTGATAACTGGGTGTTGAAAATCCACCATGCTTGAAATTGGTCCTCAGATCTCTGACATACTGTGACCATTAAGGCTTAATAACACAATACATTAAATTATTAGCAGTGTTTATTCCTGAAATCTGAAAAACAAGGACACTTACTTGTCACAAAGAAGGCTGCTTGAAGTGGAAATCAAATAGTTTAATCAAATATTAACCCACAATCTCTTTTTCTCCTGAAGTTTCTCTTGAACTTTTTAAAATGTTGAAATTACATTCAGTACAATTCATATTGCAATTACTGAAACAGTTGCATCATGTGTAGTGGTGCAGCAGTGGTAGTTATTCAGTCGAGCTGTTAGTTTCATGTAAAGATGCAGGTGAGCTTCCATTTTCCAATGAAGACGTTTTCCTCGACCTGTTGAGATATTAGCAAACAGGATTTTTATATATGTTAAAGAAGAATAAAGCTTTGATGTCAGTTTGTTTGCCCTGGTTTCTCTTTTCTCTTGAGACTATCTGGCATTTATAGCATTGCATGGGTTTAATGCTCTATAAACTGATATAGTTTTCCTAATAAAAATGTCTTTGAAGTCTGACTCAGATAAGATCAAACATTCTAATATAAAACTGTTACAGAATTATTAAATATAGAACACGTCCAAAGAAGAAAGTCATCTACCCACTTTTTGTCTGAAAAGGCATCAAAGCCTTCTGACTCCCCCAGGTAATGGCTTGAATAGGTTTAAGTAGCATGATAGGACTTGTGCATCAGTGCTGTACAGCTGCTGTCTGACTTTTTGCAGCACAGAATGAGTTTGTCAGTAATGGAAGTGAAATTATTCAACAAGTTTGAAGAGCTTTGAGGTTAATGAATGCCACAAAAACAAACTGGCAATCCGGCCAAAGCCGCTATTGTGCTTTTGTTTCTGTGGCAACACAACATTTTGTGTGAGTGCTGAGCCACCCACCAATCCACAGAAACATTCAACAAGGGATCATCACTGTCATCAAGCTCTGGGTAATGGCATGGCAAAAAATGGTTTTCTACCAAACAGGATTTCCTTTTTTATTCAGTGGCACAGTTAAATAGATTCCTCTTAATAGTGGTACTTTGACCTTGGCAAATCCTTACTGGCCTTCTCTACTTGTATTGACTGTTCAAAGAACAGGTACTGACTTCATGTTATGTCTTACTATGATTCTGCAGCTTGCACACTGTTCATGCACAGCACTGCATGAAGTTGATGGGGCGTAGAGGCTGTTTTCATCCGAAAGCACAGTTTGCCAAAGAGCTGCAGCTTAAATGAGGCTGTTTTTATTGGCTCCTTAGTGCTTGGCTCTTGGAGAGTTTAGCTTGAGCAGGCATAGCCCACAGTGTCTTAAATAGTTTGTGAGGTCTTGACTTTGCTTTCAACTTCACTACAGTGAGTGAGTCGCTTTGTAATTATTTTAACCATGAAAACAATTATTTACATTCCGTCTAATCGATAAAAGCTTCACCTCCACATGTGTTTGTGGTTTTTACAGCACTTCATGATGCACGCCGTACTCTCGTAACAGTTCGACTGAATATTAGCGTGGTAAAGGAGGGGAAAAAAACTGCAGGGTAGTGTACAGTAAGTCAGATCCTGCTGCTTTAGGTGTAAAAGATGTGAGCAGTGAGTTTAGCATGCAGCGCTTTCATCCCACAACTTACAGTATAGACAGCCGTATGGAAAAGCCCCCAGAAACATTTCTAATGTGACGTTGGCCAGAGGCAAAGAACATCAAATCTTTTCACCTTGTTCATGCATAATGCCTGGAGCTACGTGATGATTATCTACGAGGAAGGCTGATCTCAGACGGGACAATATCTGAGCTCACAGCATTTTACACCACTTTGCAAAACTGTCAGCCAGCTCTCTATTTTACTGATCCTGACTCATTTTAACATTAAAAGTGTCACTATTGTAATTTTATAAAATGAAATATATCTAACCATTTATGCAACAATCAAAGTACATAACTTGAGCTGCAACGATTAATCCGTTAGTTGCCAATTATTAAATTAATCACCAAGTATTTTGATTGATCAGTTTGAGTTGTAAGAAAAAAAAACAATCAAAATTCTCTAATTCCACTTTTTATAGATTAATTAATTTATAAAAAAAAAAAAATTGTGTGACTTCCATTCAGGATAGAGACATAGTATTGGTTTATTTTTTCTTTCTATGTAATAATGGTTAATAACACTGTTTTAGAATTGATTTGAAACTTCTGACATTAATGGTCTGGCTGGAGGAGTCTTGTCTTTAGATGATGTTATTTTGCTTTTAGGTTTTTGTAACAGGAAGGCTTTTAATACCTCGCAGCACTATTGGCACACTCCCTCTCACTTTCATTTCTAAGTATCATTTTTATGTATTGTTTTAATGTATGTTTTTTTTTTTTAAGTATTGCTTTCTGTATGCACTGTTATATGGCTTTACTGTAAAGCACTTTTCAGTTATTTTAATAGGGCGTTATAAACATAGCTGTATAAACTTTTACAGTTTTCACTCTGTTATTATTTTTCAGTTGCACATCACACATGCATGAAACACACATGCATTAGAGGAGAGGAGAGGTGTCAGAGTGAGGGGGCTGCCCCTTATCCAGGGCGCCCCGAGCAGTAGGGGCACCTGCACCTCTCCAGCTACCAGTCCACTCTCCACACATGGTCCAACCTGGACTTGAACCAGCTAAAGTCACGACAGACTGAGCTACTGCTGCCCCAAATTTGATTTGATTTGAATGTGCAATAATCCTATTCCATTTCTTTGTGCAATAATACCACTTCAATGTGCAATATTCCATTTCTGAAAATAGGCAATATTTTTTTGTCGCAAAACTGCCACACTTCTGTAAATAGTATGTTACTACTGTAAATAGTATCCCATTCCTTACCCAACTTTATTTATGTTTTTCTGTTTTATTTTAAAGTTTGACTATTTCTTATTTCACATTTGACTGAGCACCATGTGGAGCAGTGCTCCTAATTTCGTTGTATGCGCTGTCATATTATGACAATGGAGGCTTTTGATTTGATTAGATTGATTTTATTTATTTAAGTAATAATGATAGGAATAGAGAATAGATATTACAGAATAAAATGCAAACGAATGGTTTTTACTCATGTAGACAAAAAAGGAATAATTTGTGATATATAATGTAGAGAGAATCATCATGGGCAATAAAAAGAAATAACTGCAGAAAAAAACATACAAAGCCACAGTGGTTGTTCTGCAAAAGCATACACCTACTTTAAACTGACTTGTTTAATTTGACTTAAAGAATATTGAATTTTACATGGCGCTCACAGGCCATTACTGTTATACATTTTTTTGTAATAATGAGCTTTAATTATTTTACAGTTACAGTGTTTAGACTGGCATAGAAAGGCCTGGAACATGCCCCTGCCAAACCACATATTTTAGAAATTACTTTAACAATTGTGTTTTAGGATATAGACATAAATGCTTTATTACTTATTTCCTCATGAATGTCTCAAAGCTGCTAATATAAATGTCTGCCTTGAAATGTAGCCAAATCCAGGTTTAATAACTAAAATGTTAAATTCATCTGAGAGAAATTCACCCTGAGGGAACATATCCTAGCCAACTGGTTTTGAAACATATGGCACAGTGGTCTTTAGTGTACCCCTTAATATCTAAACCAGCTTCAAACATTATCGGTGGCGGTGGGTGTCAGGAAAAAATACCCTTAAAATGTTATAATGTAACCATACAATTTTCAAGAGGAATAACTACCAGATACTGCAACCTCACAGGACGACGCCATGGGGAAATCTAGTATACTGCATAAAGAGCAGTTAAGACGAATTAAGACTACCACATTATAATTCAATAAAAGACTTCAGATTTGCTTAAAAGCTACATTGTGCTCCACAGTTTATACATGTATGTATCCAAGAACTTTCATACTGTCAATTACACCCTTCTTCTGTTAGAGAAGTTGCTTTAAAGCTGATTTAACACACTTTCCCTTTATGGATGAAGTCAAACTGTGAATGACTGTGGAAAAAGCTTTTTAGTGCCAACTGTTTTATACATATAAACAGAAAGTACCTTTTGCCCATTTTGAGTCATATTTCAAGACCCACAGAATATTTTGTACTATGACTCTGAAATCACAGAATAGTTCCTGTTTTATCAGAGGTAGAGTAGAGGCCAGTTTCACCAAAACATCACTTTTTTCCAGAATCCGTTCGTTTTGCTGTCAAATCGTGATTGTCTCCACTTCCTGCTTTGATCTCTGTGGTGTATACCGTCTCTTTATGTCCCGACTACAAATCCCAGAAGCCCCAACATTACTCACAGGCTGCAGGAGATCATGATCGGCGATTATCAAGTCAATAGCACTCAAGCATCACATTTTAAATTATGTTGAAATACGTCAATGGCACTCAAAGAGTTAAACGTTGGCGACGGTATCCCACAAGGCTCAATATTGGGTCCTTTGTCTTGTTAAACAAATTGATAGCAAACTTAAAATTGCATTATTGAATGAGAGCTGAGCTTGTTTCTTTTTACAGATACATCCTATAATCGTATATTTGCTGCCCTTACTTTTATACAGTTTGATCAGCAATAGAATAGCTATAGCGCTCATAAGTGGGATTCATGTATTAAAACAGATTTATACCTCGCTATCCAAGTTGACACAAGTGAAACTGTCTTACAATGTGTCTGCAGATTTGATATTTTAATGAGATGCTTCCAAATACCAGCAACACAATTCTGCATCGCAAAATATTTGGTTCTTACCAAGATAAAAAACAACAAAAAAAATTATACATGTTGGATAATATCACGTTTATCTTGCTTTAAGAGTTAATTTCTTATGTTAAGTGTTCAACTTTACAGTATAATCTTACATCATGTACAACCTTATCTTTTTTGTCTCAAATAGGCAGGAAATCTTAAAATGAGGTATAAAACTGTTAAAATAAATATATTACATCTCTCCCTGAAAGTTTCATCAAATAAATCTTGTTTTAAGATTCAGTAACAAACAGAAGTTATTATTTTACATACTTTGGGTCTGTAAAATGTTATATTTCAAGTAATCTCATCTTAAAAGCAGCATTTTCTGTTTATTTTATGCATATATTTAGTATATATTTTGCATCTCTAAAAAGTAAAACTTTAAGTCTTAAACCAGCTTTTTCTGCTTATTTTATGAGTATATTTCATATTTTACATACTTTGCATCTTTAAAAAGTTATATTTTAAGTAATCTTATTTTAAACCAGCATTTTCTGCTTATTTTATCCACATATTTATTCTATTTTGCATACTTTGGGTCTGTTAAAAGTTAGATTTTGATCAATCAGCTCCCTGAACCTCAGGGTCCCCCCCCCCCAAAAAAAAAATCTTAGGTTTCCCTTAGACAACCAAATAAAAGAGTGTCTGACCATCCCAGTGGAGAGAGGAGGGCAGCAGCGCTGAGTGTGAACAGTCAAATTGAGCAGATAGGCCACAGCCGCCTGTTTGAAGCATCGCTCAGGTCAGTCGGGCAGATGTGTGTAACCATCTACACCCACTATTTTGAAGTAACACTGAATAAATGATTTACAGCTACAGTAGTTAACAAATGATGCATAATGTGGTTGAAAGTTGAGGGTATATTGGGAGTCTGAATTAGAATACACCACTTAAGACATAAGACAACGTAAAATTGTTGACAAATTCTGTACATTAACACTTTTGTCTTGTAGCTGCACTCATTGTAGTGTGTTATAAATCATTTCTTAAAATTTAACACTGCTTCTGAATGCTAAAACAAAGCAAAACCACACATACACATATATTGTTTTGTATTTGCCAACACTACAGTGTCAGTTATTAACAAATCCTAAATTAATTTCAGTGGCAGTGTTTAGTTGCATGTGTATGTGTAAATCTCTGCAATCTAAAAAACGTGCAATTATTAATGCAATTTGATTGTCAAGTGACGCCCACTGTGGTTACGGATTATTAGATTTCATTTAGTCACAACATCAGGGTGATGTTGCACATTTCCCTGTTCCAGATCTGCTGCTGCTCGGCTGATTGTTTAACCTTTTTGCACTGAAAAGGGAGATCCTGTATGTGGTGAAATGGACTGATGATAGAGCAGAGTTGATATAAAAATGAACTCTGTGGGAGGAAGCATGCAGGCATTGGTGGTCTGCCACTGCTGGCACCAACTCAGAGCGTTTCCACGAGAGATGCCAAATGCAAGCTGTGCCAAGAGAGAGATGGATCAAGGCGACGGGCCGTGGTATTCCCATGTCTCTGATCGCAGAAGGTAGACTCTGCAGGAGAACCTGGGAAAATCCGGAGGTGGGAACAGATTCTGATTTGCTCTCTGAGCAGAGCTTTGACTCGCCCGTGCTGCAAACCTCTGTGGTGCATTTTCATTTAGATCAAAGGGCCCAACCCCAATTCCAAGCATGCAAACACAGTGAAACATCTGCAGCAGAATCCATGATATTCCCCCTGAGGATTTTCCAAGTGGACATATTAAAACAAACTCCTCCATGCTGCTGGCCCCACCCCTGACCACTGCAGCTTTGACCACTCTGTGTCCACATCTGTGCTGGTTTGAGAGGAAAATAACCAAGAGTCTGTCTGGCCATCCTAATCGTGAGAAAATGAGCAGAAAAATGTTGAGTGTCATGTGTCTCCCTAAGTTCACTCCATAATTGACATATTTGGCAGGATATAATGACAAGTAATTTATTCCAGTGTGCATTACACTCATACTTCTTTTTTCTCTTGCCTATCGCATAATTGAGAGAGGATCTACCATGTGTCAAAATATGAACCAGATATTCTACTGAACTACTACTACTACTACTACAACTACTGAATATGAACACAAAACTTCTGCTATTAGTTCATGCATCTGGCAAATAACATTTCACATATAGTCAGAAAAAGATGATTGAATCACTGAATATTCTATAAAAACATTTAAATCACAGTAGAATAATAGACTATAATCTTATCTATGTTTAACTCACTTAAATACAAATTTAATTAATACCTACAGTAGTTTAGTTTATTAAGATTCCCATTAGCTGCAGCTTTGGAAAAAAAAACATTAAAAAAATCATTCATGCATCATTAAATGTGTGTGTGTGTGTGTAAATGTGTGTGTGTATATATATACACACACACACTATTTTGTTTTATTTTTGAATGCTTTATCTTATTTTTTTAATACATACACACATATACATAAACATATAATATCTTATATCACATATACATACTATTTTAAGTTGTATATCTTAATATCATATCACAATAAACAACAGTATGTATCATAAATACACACATTTATACACATATAGATATATTATCTTATATCTTATAGTGTACGGATCTTATAATACACATAATATCTGTTCCTTATATCAGTATACCTATATATCCATACATACCTATACACATACAAATACCTTTTCAACTACACAAGACAGATATCTCTCACCAGTAGTTTCAACAGAGGACTGGTCTAAACACAGCAGCAAGGCTTCATTTTTAGGCATTTAAAAATATGTGGGAAAGTGTTTACACTGAATGCACTATTATAGATGTAAAGCCCTTGTGTGAGTGCATGTATAATTAATAAAATAATATTCCTCATCTTTGATCTGATATTCGCTGGCAGGGATGGTGCAGCAGCCAGCATGTCTGGTAAAAGCCCTTCTCTAGCTTTCCTGGAGATAGCGTTGCTATGGAAATAAGCATCCTGACTTGGCACACAGTAGAGACTTCCCCTATAAGCACAGTTACTGTATGCAAACATTTCCCTGAGGCAGAAACAAGGATGAAAAGCTGAGAGCACTGTGGTTGAAAAGACATCATGGTGCCATCACACATGTCAGGATTTACTTGTGAATGATTGACAGAAAGAAGTGAAAATGGAATTATATTGTCATTTCTCTCACATACTCTAGATCAGGGTGTCAAATGGGCCACATTCAGAGCGATGTGATCTGAAGTGGGTCGGACCAGATAAACCATGCATGATAAGGTATCAGTACCTCCAGAGCTACAAGTTTATTCTGAAACATTATCAATTAATGAACAAATAGTCAAAATGATTAACTGGATGGTTGATTTCTTGATTACAGCTAAAACAGATCATCATATATCTTTCCTCTGATAGTGGCTCCAAATATTATGTTGTTGGTCCATTTATATGAGAAAACCCAATGCCTGACAGCATTAGGGTGTTTTATAGTAAATTGGAAGTAAAGACAAAGTCTTCCACTGGGCTGGATTGGATCCTTTAGTGGGCCTGTTCTGGCCCTTGGGCCATATGTTCGACACCCTGCTCTAAATACAAATAATCAATTATTTGGTTGTAATGGAAATGGTTGCAAAATTGGGGGAAATAACATCTATAAAACAGCTTATCTCTACATTCGGGGCAACAACAAACAGAAATTAATAAGTCATTAACAAAGAAATTGATGGAGATACTGTATCAGATTGTAAATTTTGTTTTGTTATTTTCTCAGTGCTGAAGATGTTGACTCATTATATATGAAGACAGAATGAAAACATGGGAAAATTTGTTACAGACAGTTTTCATCAGTTTGCAACAAATCATCTGAACACAAAGGTCCACTTCAGGAACATCCCACAGACGTCCTCTAGCTCAGCTATCATTTACTATCAATTACCATCACTTGGAAGCATGAGTTCAAATGTGGCAGACATTAAACTTCATAATACCTGTCTGTGTTCAAGGATGGTCGTGGGCATTCAATGTGAGTAGTCACCTTCTGAGGTTAAAACATGCAAGTAAGAGGATTTTTGAGCTTTTATTTCTTTCCGTTGGTACCAAAGGTCATAAATGAACTTGAGAGTCAACAATACATTTGAGAATTAGGTTCTTACTAAAGTAAGTGACATCATAGACTGACGGCACAGACTGGTGACATCACAAATCCGTGACTATAGAGGGTGACCATATCCGTGACTGTGGAAAAGCATGAAAAATATGAAAAGGCTGAAGTAATGTGAGAGTGTTGTGACTGATGTAATGTGAAGTGTAGCTATGAACAAGAGGTTAACATCTGTGTCACTGCTGCTGACAATCATGGAAACAAGTCAAGTGAAAAACAGAAACAGGGACACTTGCATGCCATTTCAGCAGAGAGGAAACCCACTGCGTTATTTAAAAAGAGTGGGTTTATATTTTCGAGACTGCACCTCTGGTCTGAGACTATACAAGTGGTTGCCAAGCAACCACACTGCCAGCTCCTGGACCCTCCTGCTCCAGGGGTTTCATCAGAAAGCCTTCCAAACACAAGTCAGACATTTAAATTAAACAACTTAGAGGAACATGGTGTCAGTCTGCTTTTTTTAAACTGTAATTAAGAAGAGAGACTCACACATTTAGCCAGCAGGTTAGCTTTATGTTGCAGATTCTTTGTATTCAGTGAGGGGAATTTAAGTCAATGAATAGAAAAGATGAAAATATGCTCTTGGTGGCAACATTTTTTAAATATATGTACAGTATATTTAGACCATCTTCCAGTTTAGTGGAAAACAAAAGACTTCAGTGAGGCACCTTAACTTAATCTCTTCATGTGATATAAAAACAAAAATAAAAGTACAGACAGTGTATTTGTAACTTCAGAGTGAACAACACCAGAATTCCTGAGATCGCTGGAGGAAATAAAGGGCTGGATGGACACCATAGGACCTGCAGTTTTCAACGAGTATCATCTTTTTTTTATGAATATCAGTGTTGTTTAAAACACCAATCTATGTTTTAATTATTTTTGTCATTACAAGGAGCTAAGCCAAAAGTTATTTCCAAACTTGGTGCCTTTTTGAAGAATGTCTTTCCTTTTTTTTTAGTAACAGTGTTGTCCTTTAGCCGTGCTTTGTGCTATTGTTTTGTTATTATTATTTATCTGTTTATGCACCACACCAAGTAATGATGGACCTGAGCCACATAAATAAATACATGGAATTAAATGAGATTTTGGAAATAGTTACTTGTTGACCCTGAAATAGACACATAATCACGTCAATAAAGGTCAGAAAATTTGAGAATGAATAGTTTCTGCTTCAGACATGAACTATAGCTTGAATTAATCTTAAAATGATTGGTTGAGGCCATATGTATTTTTGATCCTAGTTGTCCTCCAAACGGCAATTCATCTGCTGGACATATATTCTGCTTTAAATGACTCTTGTCAGCGATTGGTCACACAAAACAGTCTACTTTAAAGTTTTTTCCAGTGACAGATGACCCAAAATCAATTTGGTCCGTGTCTCTGACATGCACTTATCACTTAATTCATCAAAGTACTTGTTCGTTTGATGCGAGTATGATGCAAAGTGCATTTGATATGAGGCCATTGCTCAGAGATAATGACATCATGATTCAAATTTAGTTTACAATATAAGGGTTTTTTTCTTCTTCTGCACTTGGCTGTGACATTACATTGCAGCTGTGGGCGAGTGTTGAGACCTGAAAAATCTGCCCATTAAAACACCCAGACGAGATATTTCAGGCCTCGTTAAAAAGATGTGCTGTCTGGTCAGAAGATGAATTCCACCCACACCATCCTCTTCTCCATGTTTTCCTCTTTCTCTTTTTGTAATCCTGCTCTCTCAAAGGCTGCACTATGAAACTGGACTGATGCTAAATACTCTCTACTGCTAATTCTCTGTGACTCTATTTAAGACTCCCAATAACAATCTAATTTAATTTAGATAAATACCCATTAATTCGTAATTAATTGCCAAATGAGGTAACAATGAGCTTATAATGGCTCGCTTTTGATATCCTTTACATTTGCAGCATTACAAAACAGAGTGTCTTTGGCAAAATTCACATGAAACTTGCCCTTCTACTCACTTAGGTGTGAAGTAGCATATATTTTTTTGAGTGAACAACTACTATGGCCAAACCAACAAAGAAAAGATAGGTGACTACAGATGATATATAGTTCAAGTATAGGTGCAAATCCAACGTCGACAAAACAAATTCTCCATCAGCGACAGTTACATCACCAAGTGGATCTCTGGGAGGAGAGGTCTGAAATCACACCTGCATCTTTGACGTTATAATTTTAAAGCTACAGTCTGTCATGTTAGAGAGCTAGAAAGAGAGCCAGCAAGATTTGAAAGTGGCACCTCCTCTCAGCCTCCTCTAAGCTCCACCCCCTCCTCCAAAGCCACACCGCCTCAAACTTGAACATCTGACAGCAGGATTCAGCAGGGAGAGGACAGCCGATATGCTACATCACGACAGTCCTGTGTAAACATCTGTTTAAAACCAGCAACATCTTTTTATCACAATTATACTGCAGACACTGGAGACTATGGCTGTGCAATATCATCACAATATCATATCCTATAACCTCTTTAATACAAACAGCACCCTTAACCGGCTTACACCTACAGAGAAGCTAATGTTAGCATTGGGCTAATACTCGCTACAAAAGTAACTAAGTTGGCAAACATTACATATTTCATGAAAATAATAAAGTTTAACAACAGAACAAAATCAACTTCTGCATCACTTTTCAGTCCATTCAGATGTCTCAGTGTCTCCACTGATGTTCACTCTGGTTTGGCCTCTTAGTTTTGTCCAGAGTTTTGTCTCAGTCTTTTCTGCCTCCCTCTTTCTTCTCTTTGTCTGTTTAGCAGGGTGAGCCGTCAGAAGTAACACTAGAAGTGATATTTTTGGCTACATTTTCTCTGCCATTGTTCCCTACAGAACAGATTCCCCTGCTAACTCTGTATTTCTGCAGAGGAGTGTGCTGGATATTTCCAGAAACAGTGGGGAGGAGGGAGGGACAACCTATCTGATTGGTTCTTTTCATTCAGACTGAATGGCAGTGATTGGTCAGAGTTTTTACAGTCCTGCAGCTGCCATAGAGGTCTGATTCTTTTCCTTCCTTTTTCTGAACACATAATATATTGACTGCTCTCGGGGTGGAAGGACCATTTCACCCTGTAGAACAAAAAGTGTTTCTGAACAGAATCACAGACTATAGCTTTAAGGAACAGTTTGATTCTGTGGCTCAGTATCACTGCCATCAGTGTCGGTCCATCTGCCCTTATCCTATTTATCACACAGCCTTTCTACTCATTGGAAAAAATGGCCAGTGACTGTGGGTGAAAGACTAAGATAAAGTTCCTCCATCTGAGTCGGTGACTGGAGTCGCGCTGGGAGAGCACCTGTGTGATACAGAGCCCATTACAGAGCCGTTACAAGATCATTCCCACAGAGGAAAGACCACAAGTGGCCAATTAGATAATTAGAGCATCCTTTTCTCCATGTCTCCCCCCCTGCTTCTCCTTCTCTTTCTCCAGCTCAGAACAGGAATCTTAAACTGGAACATGAGTCTGCAGCAGTGTCTGCTGTAGGACCAGCTGGATGCACAGGAAAAATGAGGGTTAAGGGTAGGAGACAGAGTATGTCATTTGTCTTTGTCAGCACGCCACAGGACTTGTTTACTCTCCTAACCCAAGTCATTACTACTGCAGACCGTGGAGAATAATTAAGTCTGGATGCATCTGGATTGTAGCATGCATTCAGAACGGACCATTTGTGGAACTAAATTACACGTTTCTCTTAATTTCATGCAAAGCCTCTTTTGTTTTTATTATAATTTTGATTTTTAAGTAGTTAAAGTATGCTTAGAGTTTTTTAGATTCAGTAAATGAAAGGCTTTCATCCAGGTGACCCTTGCATCATGTTAAAATTATCTGTTTGTTCTTGTTGTTTGTTCACCCAACCAATTTCAGTACATTTTAATACAATCACTTTTTCTTTCCTAAACCTCACCACAACCTGCTACAAGTAGACTTTCTCACTTGTTATACTACGACACTAGGACTGAGGGTAGAGTCCGTCACTACAAAACATTGCACCTTCATCCAGGTGTATAATATCCATGTTTCTGTGATGGATAATGTGACACTGATGCTTCTGATCTACTGGCAGACAGGCAGGTATATTACATGCTTCATGGGATGAACATATGCAGAAAGAAAGTAAGTGCATTTCCCATTTCTGTCTCTTTTTGTCATTAATGAAATACAAAAAAATATTGTGCACAGTGGTTTTATTATTAACAAATACCAACCTCACATGAGACCTGGACAATTTGAAGGGTTTTGCACCCTTCCAGATTACACCACTAATTACACCGGGTTACAATTTTGTTAATATTCCTTGCCTGAAACAGTTTTTAAGAGGAAAAAAACTGTTTTGTAACACGATTTATCCATTTAATTATGCAAATATAGATTTCTGTAAATTGAATAGCAGACACTGATGAGTGTGTGTAAAATGTTATGTCATCATTGTTCAAAACGTAGGACATGAACTTTCTTTTTTTTGAAACCCTAGAATGCTCAGCAACAGGGATGTTTCTCTTCAGAGTCCAATAGAAATCAGCCATCATGACCTTGGTACCTGGTCTCCATCTCTTTCATGTCCTGATGGATTCTCTCCTCCTGCTCGTCACTCATTGATCCCAGATTCTCAGGACAACCATCCATATGCGAGAATAAGTAATGCAATTTGATGCATCATATGAAACAAAAATTCCTGCACATATAAGCAAAAACAAGTCACCATAGCTCTAAAACCACTGTGATATTTGGATTCAGCACACCAAAACTGTCCTAAATCAGCTTAAAGAACTTAGACAATAAATTTGGTGTTGACCAGTGTTATCAGTGAGAGGCCAGTAGCCCTTCTCTAAAACACTATAGATAATCATTATAGTATTTAGGGAGAAGGCTAGACGAGATGGGAATACAACATTAAAATATCATCACATTGGTGGCAAACAGTTGCTTTTTGGTTCCTACCAACTCCTGAGGGAAATATCAGCTCTTTAGCTGCTAAATGCTCCACTATGTTCACCAGCTAAAGTCTCTATAAGCACCTGTCTGCACAGTGTTTTCTTGGGGCTTTGTCTTCAAAGACAGCTGCCTACTTCAGCTGAAAACAACACTGAGGTTGAACCAAAGTAGTAAAGATTGGGAAAGACAGTTTAACAACGATCTTAAACTCAAAGTTCTGCAAGATGAGGGCAGCTTGCAGAGTGGACGGACAATTCCCTGTAAACTGATCACTCGAAGTGACGGCATTCACTTGATGCATTATTAGTATGGAGAATACTGCTAATAGACACTTCAAGGTAAAACAACGCACCATGGATTACACATTGACCAAGCATATGTTGAAGCTGACAAGCAAACTTCATATTTCTTATCATTTTTCAAACAATGACCAGAGAGCGCTGTGGTGCTGCCAAAACAATGATGCTCAAAGCAGACCAATTAAAACTCACAGTGACACTGAGCGCACCAGCTTTCCTGTGTGTCATGTGAGGAGGTGTATCAAAGAATAAAAGAAGACGGGACTTGTTTCCCCTCGTCTTCCCTTCCCTTCTGGGCCCAGTGACACACAATGATAAATAATACAACTCAAATGCAGCCTGAGGCAGCACAGAACACAGCAGCTCCCCAAAAATCAAGGCCTCGGATCAAAGAATTAGCCGTGGAAATCCACACACCGTAGAAAGTAATGACCCTTGTGCTTTGGCTGTGTGTATGTGTGATTATCATCGAAAGAGAGAGACAGAAAGATGGTATTAAAATGGAAAATGGTGGGCGTACCTGGCGCTCTGATTGAGTCACGACTGATTTCATTGTGTTGAGTGTGACCTGTAATCATATTTCCCTCAAACGAGATACAGGATGATAATATTCATGCATGACAGTCACGCTTGTGAAGGGGGGTGGAGCTCTCTACTTACTGTGGCTGCTCATTTTAATAAGAAGAGATAATAAAACAAGGCCAGAGCTGCTACAGGCTGTGAAAGCACAACGTACATGTCTCCACAACCCAGTCTGAGACTCATTATAAGTTAAAGCTATAGTCTGTCATGTTAGAAAGCTAGCAAGATTTGAAAGTGGCACCTCCTCTCAGCCTCCTCTAAGCTCCACCCCCTCCTCCAAAGCCACGCCCCCTTAAACTTGAACATCTGACAGTAGGATTCAGCAGGGAGAGAAGAGCCGATATGCTACATCACCACAAGAGTAAATCGTCCCGTTTAAAGCCAATATATCAACGTCATTTTATCACAATTATAATGCAGACACTGGAGACTATGGCTGTGCAATATGGTCAAAATATCATATCCTATAACCTCTTTAATACAAGCAGCACCCACGACCGGCTTACACCCATAGAGAAGCTAACATTAGCATTGGGCTAATACACGCTACAAAAGTAGCTAAGTTGGCAAACATTACATATTTCATGAAAATAACCCCTCCTGAAGCTAAACAAATAATGACCTGTCCAACAGAAAGAAAACAACTTTTGCATCACTTTTCAGTCCCTTCAGATGTCTCAGTGTCTCCACTGATATTCACTCACTTTGTCCTCTTAGTTTTATCCAGAGTTTTGTCTCAGTCTTTTCTGCTTCCCTCTTTCTTCTCTTTGTCTGTTTAACAGGGTGAGTCGTCAGAAGTAACACTGGAGTGATATTTTTGGTTTTTATTTTCTCTGTCATTGTTCCCTACAGAACAGATTCTCCTACTAACTTTATATTTCTGCAGAGGAGTGTGCTGGATATTTCCAACAAGGACGCATGAGCAGGACGAGACATGAGGGCATCTGATTTTGGACTATCTCTTTGTACAGCCTGTATTTTTTTTCTACTGTATATATTCTCTTTTTCTTTTCTCATCACATCGCTGCCTTGCTTGTCTTTAAGCTGCTGTTTTATTTATCTAATGTTTATATTTTTTTATATTTTTTAAACTTATTGCGTAGCATTCATTGTGGATAGCAAAGGAAGTATTTCACTGTTCGGGGAAACACGTTTCCTAACTGTTACATGATGATAAAGACCTGGAATCCTTGAATGGTTCTTTCCATTCAGACTGAATGGCGGGGATTGGTCAGATTTTTTACAGTCCTGCAGCTGCGACAGAGGTCTGATTTTTTTCCTTTTGGAAAAAGAAGACACTGACAGGTTACCTGCAACCCCTCATTTCTCCGACCATTTAAAGTCTTAGGTAGACTCACCAAGGTACAGGCAGCATGAGTCATCCCTGTGCTAAACAAACAAACAGAGAAGGAGACATGACAAATGTACAAGGATATCATCAGATGGGAGGTTTTAATGCTTGTGACTCATGTGGGGCATGATATCTGTTGTCTGCTGTAACCCTCAGTGATGATTAATCTCAGATGGACCTGAACTGGAAAATAGCAGAGAATAACCAATATGTTTCTGTGGAGAGGGACTTGTGGATTGTGTTTGGATCATGTACTTTAATAAATTATGAATTATCAAGGACTGAGGATTGAAACATCTGCTAACTCAAAATGTCAGCCAAACTGATGTGGAGCTGGAGTTGAGAGGAAGTGCCTGGAAATATGAACTAAATTCTACTGGAACATTCCTTTTGTAGTGTGTGCTTCAAAAGACATATTTCAAAGGGTACGTGGGTGCCACAAACTCCATGAAATTATTATTCAGAGCACCGTGCATGCTGATAACTGTGGCAAACATGCACATATCGATGTCAGGACCAAAATCAGTCCCTCTTTTAAGAACTGGTTCAGTTGTCGAGCAGGGCTGTTCAGGTCTTTAAACTGAGTGTCTAGTTCTCCAAACCACTGACCTGAAATCAGTTATGGGACAGTTAAAAACCCTCAGTGAATTCACTGAAACCAAAGCCTCTGTTCTGTTGTTCCTGCATGCCAGTCCTTTCATTAATAAATATGTAAACATGTCACTGTTCTATTATTACCAAGACAGATTTATAGGCATTGCTGAGCTCAGCAAATAAATTGTTCCACTTCTAATAAGTACAGTGAACTGAATTTGTCATAGAGATTTAAGGAAATTAAGGATTTTGAGAGAGACATGTCCTGTCTGGAGAGTTTACTAAACACTAAAAATAATTGTTAGATTGACTGTAATGATACAGTGTCACAGTAAAATCACAATGCTGTATAATTAGCTGTTACACGAGACATGGAGCAGGAAGTGTCTGCAAGAATTTGCAGTTAAAAAAACAGAAATGTGCGCCCAGATTGCTAAATGTATTTACAGTTATTTGTGTAAGGATTTGCCCAATATTCTTTTTATCACAAGTCCAGTATTAAAATCTCCAAATCATCTCTACGTCCTCATAGTTCTCATGTTCAGTTAATCATCCGGTGTCATCTGGCAGTTGTTGGTTTGATTGGAATTAATAAACATGAGCTCTGTGAAATTATCAGTGAGGCACGATGTAATTAAGAATGGCATTTTCCCTCAAATCCAAATCAAGAGGGAGGCATGTTCCAAATTTTTCTTCGCAAGGAAAATTACATTACACATTGCCCTCATTTTCCCTTTTGACAGTTTTCAACAGTTTTCTTTTTCATTTTGTGAAAAAAAGAGTCCAATCTCTAAATTCGCCGAGGGGAAATCCAATCACTGGCTGCTTTCGCAATTCAGAATCTACATAATTACAATTAACACATGTGTAATAAACATACATAGCAATAAAAAAAAACACATAGAAATAATCTTACTTTTACTTGGTGTAAGCTATGGTCAGTAGATTAATAAAAATGGAAATGGGACCACTATTTCTTGGTGGAGTGCAAACATGAAACTTATTATATTTGTTTTTGAGATATTTGAGCATGGAAATGTAATCTTGGCCTTTGGGAACAAAACTTTATACAAAAGACAAAAGTTTGAAAGAATTCTTGAGGCAATAATTCAGAATTTCAGTCAAGCTTCTTGTGATGTCTTATAGTGCTTTGCATGATCAGGCACCTGCTGGAGATGTACTGTGTCTCTACATTATGTTACTAATGCCCCCTGATATTACTGTGGACTTTAGACAGTATGGCGTTTAAGATCCTACATAGATTTTATTTCTCCTTTTCACTTTTTCCTATTCTTAAAGAGCCAGTGTGTCGTATTTTGGGGAATATAATATTGTTAGGTCAGAGGTCAGCTACAAACCAAGACATCATGCTCAAAGAGTAACTTAACACCCCTTGAAAATGCTGTCTCTGCTGACCTCCAGTGGGGTGATTTTTCACCTTCTCATGTCTCATGACATCATCATTGGGTGTGGTTACAGATATAAGAGAAAACATTTCACACCTAGCACTGATCTTGGGTGTCGTCAGAGGTGAAGCAGACTGAAAACTTCCAGCCAGAGAATGCAGTGAAACACTGCATTTCAGGCTGGTGCTCCACTTTAAAGGGGACATATCATGAAAAACTCACTTTGATCATACATTTGAGTATTTGGAGCGCCTTCTAACCCACAGATTGTGAAATAAAACAGTCAGTTTTGATGTGGTCAGCCAGCTCTAATCTGGTTTGACAACACTATATTCAAATTCCCTCACTGAGCTATAGCTTTATATGCATTACCACCAGAGCTATCATTTACATCTAATTAAATGCACCATTATTAAATTAGTCCAACAGTAGGCTATGCACTGTATGGGGCTAATATAGATAACAATAATGATGCAAAGTGACAGTTAACTGTGTTTCTTCTGACAGCAGTGATTGGATGAGCTCAGTGAGCTGGATGTCTGGTTTTAAACTAATGCAGTGATTTTGATGCCTGATGATGCTCCAGTTCTCCCAGTGACAAGTGTATCCTGGGGAAGAAATGAGTGTTTTTGTCCAGTTCCTCCCAGAGGAGAGCATCACTGGTGAAGAAGAGAACACTACCACCTAGAGGAGAAAAATGTTACAGTAGTTTTCCCTGCAGCCATTTTGTTCTGAGTGAATTCATCACTATCATGTCAAAAGCCATTAACTTGGCTTTTGTGTCTTGCTATTGCCAGAGCTGCAGGGTGTTTGTGTAGCTGCCTTTTTCAACAACAGTTTGCCCCTTCAACTGCCTCTGGCCTGTGTGAGTGAGTGTGTCTGTGGTGTGTGTGAATTAGAAGAAACAGGATTAAGTGTTTCCTGTTTTCCAGGTCATTCCATGATGGACTCGGTATACGACTTCACAGACTGCACCCACCGTGCTCAGCTGACCTCGCCATCTCCCAGTCGGCCTCCATGTCTGAAAGGTGCTGTGTGTTGAGTCAAGCGCTGGGATGTGGTTTGATGTGGTGAACTGGCCTGTGGAAGCCTGAGGAAACATTTCATAGTAAAAAAAATATATATATATATGAGTAGCGCAGATTTGTCATTTCCATTTATGAAACAGCACTCTTCAGGATGTTTCCAGCTGGGAGGGCCAAACAAGGAGGACTTTCTTATGAAGGTATTAAGGGACTGTGCATGTGTTCATGATGGATTGGTGGAGTGGAGCATCACTGTTTTTTTCCTTTCCAGTGTGTGCTACTATTCAGAAAATACTGATGGAACAATAACAAAAATAATCCTGCCAGCAAGATGACACAATGAGCATGTTGTGTATGATGTGCTTTTAATACATGCTGCACATTGCTGTAGATTAGAAAGAGCTGGGGTATGGGTGTGTATGGAGAAATACGCCTTAGTTTTTAGTAGAGTGGTTTATTGAGGATGGAAACATTTTTTAATATAACAGGATGAGTCAACTTGTTGTTAGTAGAAAGATTTTTAAGCATTTTATGCACTACATATATTTAAATTTAGATGATTATTTGAGCTCCTATCCTCTGCTACTGATAGGAGAAATGCTTAAGCTTAAATACTTGGATGCCAACATTATTGGTAACATTTAATAATGGCAATATGAATGTTTCCTGTGCCACTGCATCTTTTTCCTGGAATGATAAGATTGTGATGTGGTATGAACCAGGGAAGAAAGGCAGAATACACTGAACAATACATTTATTCTCACATTACACAGTATATATTATAGAATATTCACATTTAGAGGGTTGCAAATGAGACGCTTTAAAAATAGCATTATTAGAAGTCATCAGTTCCTGCCAAGCTGGTGGAGACAGACATTGAAATGTGACCCTGGTGCAGCGAGTACTTTTGAAATCCCAGTTGCATAGCAACGCATCTCCATCTGCAGTTAAGCTTCTCGCCACCAAAGAAACAACTGTCATTTTTGCTTTACAGGCAGTTTCATACAATGAAACTTTTCCAGCAAAAAGCATAAACACCATTCTGTTTGAAGACTATGGGCCTGTCTTTCAACACTCTTAAAAAGAGTTGTGCCATTTTCACACATCGTTAGCTTGTTTGAGAACACACTGCATGAGTAATTAACAATCACAGATTCTGTAAAGTCCATGAAAATTGGTTCTTCCAAAACAGCGTGTACCTGCTTTAAGTAAAGGCCCTTGAAACCCATCATACAATGTCATTAATCTAACACTTAAACTAAGTTAAGCTAATTAATTATGCACTGCAAGTCCGTATCCAGCTCACTGCATTATGCTCATCTTCCCACCAGATAAAAGAGCTCCTGGTTATTAATCACTTCCATGTGACATATTCATCAAGCAGACACCTAGACAGACATAATAGTAGTTTATTATTACTGATGTGTATTTTAATATATATACACGAGCAGCCCATGCATACAAATACACACATGAATTATGTAGCCATGAATGCATATGCATGCAGTATGAGTCCACAGATAGATGCACAAAATGACACATATGTAGCCCATGTACACCATATGTCATTGAACAATTTGGCAAACATTAGCTCTTCAGCAGGTCTGTTGTTCTTAATTCAACTTTTAACCGAAGTGAAAAGTTATTTGTTACAAGAAAATCATGAATTTGTCCAAGCATCTCAAAGCAAGGCACTGAAATCCCATCAGGTGTATCAACTTTATATGTTCTGGACACAAACAGCTTTTCCTTTTGGCAGTCGCACAGTTGTTGCACTGAACAAGCTGAATGATTGCCAGATGTGATTTTGTGTAAGAAAAAACACACAGTGAAATGGAAAGCGGATTAAGGGGAAATTGGTACTTACATGTACAAAAGGTAATTTAAATGAAAAAATAAAACTTAAATATTGTAAACACCATGGACTCTTTCAAGTCAAACCAAAGCAAAAAAAATACCAAAGACATTTTATTTTATCCAACTGTGACTGACCTGTACATTTCTGTGAGGAATATTGACATATCTGCTGTAATAACATGCAAAATGTGGTGAAAATATGTTGTCAATCGACATTAAAAGTCTCCTGAGAGACAAACCACAGTTTCTGAAAGTCTTTGCATGAATATTTCCTTCATTATATATAATATGATAGCTATTTCCTGTGGGTAAGATCTAATCCATTATTATTTCAAAAATTAATTACTGAGGGTAAAATAACCCAACCACAACAACATGTGGTAGCTTTCTGATGTACCTGTTACATTCATACCATCACGGTAGCTTGTAGTAAAATAATTTTTTGCAGAACATGACTCCACATGTACAATACTGCACTCAGTACGCATGCACTGACACACAAAAATGCACCAATACCTGCATGCACACCTCTGTTTGCACCGGGTAAAGTTGTCCATTTCTGATAATACATTTTGACTTCCTGCTGTGTGTCACACCAGAGAACATGGTGCATTTATCTTGACATACCTTGACACTTTTCCCCCCAGTGCGCATCAGTTTACTGGTCACGCCTGGATGATCATCTAGATCCTGCAATACTGAACCTCTGTAGCTGCACTTTTTATATTTCAGCTGACAAACTGCAAGGCCCTGTGTTGCTCGCTCCATTGAGTCTGTGGTGGAGTTCAGTCTCAGAAGTTTCCTCAGTCCCTTTAAAGATGTTTAAAAGCCTACAGTATGCCCTTTCTTGTACTTAGTCAAAGCAGACGTTACAGCCTTGATCTTGCAGCAAAACAAAAATGAACAAGGAGTTGTCTTGGTGAGGGTTGGTGTCGGGGCACAACAACAACTAAAAGTTTCACAGAGCGAACTGCTTCACAAAAAATATCAAAGGATAAATTAACTATTAAGCTCTTTTTATGCTGAAAAGCATGCCAAACTTTGTTTCTGTATAGATCAGATCAACTTAATAGAATGGAAGGTGGACTAAATAATTTAGGAGCAACATAGTACATGAACATCAGTCTGTTTTTGCTGCTGATATAACACATTATCGCAAAAACAATGCACAAGCTGTTCATCTACATAGTTCCAGTCTATTGGAGACTTTTTGAGATGGAGAACATGACATGCTGCTTGCCCTTTAATCCTAAATATGTCCCATTTCAACTCGTTTTTGCTTTTATCCTTTTGAACTGTTGGTTTTGAGGTCTTGAGGCCGAAGGGAGGACTGCAAGAGGGCACAATCTGGTTTTTTTTACAGCTTGGACTGAATTAATTCCTTAGGTCAGACCCAACTTCAAGTGCACCACTTCCTTTGGAGCCAATGTGAGAGAGCAGCTTCAGATGTTAATACACATTATTGCTGAGTGCTGCATTTCTTGAAGGAGGGCATGGCTGTACACTTGGCTGGAGAACATGCAGTTTATCTATTTTTATCTGGGCCCACAGAAGGGCTTCTGGATGGTGAAACTGCAGAGCAAACAAGTTGTTGCAATTACGAAAGTCAGTCATGCAGAAAATCGTTTGACAATAATGCAAATTGTAATTCCTCTGAATTATTTTCAGGCAGATGGGATACCATGGTAGAGATATGGATGGTAGTGTGCCTTGGCCATAAGGCACATACCTGGCAGTTGAATTCAAACTGGAATGATAGTAAAACAGATAAAGACAGGGAGACACATTAAGGGTATTTACAGGAACTTGAATGCACCATTTAATGTGAAATAAAGGTCCAGTACTTGGCTCTTTATATTTTCATATTATGAGCTATGGCTGAATGTCACGAGACAGGAGGCGGCTGTTGCTCAGCGGGTAGTTGTCTCCAGGGTCGTAAGTCTGATCCCCCGCCTCCCACCATCACTGTCACTGTGTCCTTGAGCAAGGCGCTGAACCCCCAAGTTGCCCCTCTGGTGAACAGACCCTTGCCCCTAAAAACTAAGCCAAAGGATGGATCAGATAAGTCAAATTTCATGTTTGTACTTGTATGTATAAGGTCACTGAATAAAGATTTGAATTTGAATGTGTATTTACATTGCTGACAGGCACACAGTAAATCTATCCTTCCATCTATCAATCTGTATTCTGAAAATATTAATTACAGGTTATGTCACAGACATGAATGTCTGGACATCAGGCACCAAGAATGATACACTAGCGCTCTCATGTGGACAATTTGTAAAACTACATTATTGGCAGCTGTTGCAAGATGTTGAACTGAACCTATTTTAAATATGTTTCACCTTATCAAAGGTTTTCATGCAAGACTTGAAAGTATGCTGTGTATGCAGGGTTTATAGCAGGTGGGGTCCAATAGTGATATTTAAATGTTATTTTAGATTGTAGGCTGCCTGTAATGAAGGAAAAATAATTTGGTTGTTAGGGAAAATGTTTCACACCTTAATGTGTGTGTGTGTGTGTGTCTGTGTGTGTGTTACATTTTATTGTGACAAATGACTGAAGGAATGTCAGTAGGATGTGCATAGCATTAATAGTTGCTCAACTGAAATAAAAATGTAAGAATGGATACAAACTTTTAAAAAGTATCCATCACTTTGATTAATGTTTATGCTCAACAAACACTAATGACGTCTTGTGAGGTTATTGACATAAAGGAGTTCATTTGACCCATTTCCGGATACAAATCCTACCACGCATGCGCAAAATTCAACCCGTGGCGGCGGGGATTCAGCACGACGATAACAAACTTTTAGTATCCTGTCAACCGATGTAGGAGAGTTTCACTGTTAAATTATTGTCTCAGGTCTGATCTTAACGATGGTTGAAGGTCCGGGATGTACATTAAACGGAGAGAAAATCCGTTCTAAGGTCCGAAAAGGACAAAAACTGAAGGAAGTCAGAGGCAGTTTGACAACATCCACCGTAAGCTGCATTACAAATTGTTAGCTAGCTGGTTGTTGCATTAGCATTATCAGCTGCTGCTTGCTAACCTTTTCATGTCTCTTTACAGAGAAACAAATCTGAGGGAAATGCCTTTCACAGATTTTACGGTAGTCTGTACACCGGAGTCGAAACTCTGGGCAAAGAGCTGTTCATGTACTTTGGTCCAAGAGCGTTGAGGTAATTTCCACTTCAATGCTATCAGGTTTTTTTTAAATGCTGCTATCCGTCAGATTATGTGACCTGACACACTGCTGCTAACTTAGTCCCATATTTTATGTTGCGAAGTATCACTGAACGTGCTGCACTGAGTGATGTTTTTAGATTATTTTCCTCATTGCAGTTTTTAGTCCTTGTTCAACAATGTGGAGCAGTTTGTAACGTGTTTTGAAAGGTACTCTAGCATATAGTTATTTTTATATGAATGACGTCATGGTGACATCAGTTGATTGATGTATTTCATAGACAAGACAGTTACTCTAGTATGTAGTAAGAGTTAAATATGGTGAAAATGCCTGTTGACACACTTAATTTGGAATCTGGTGACAATATTTTACTCAGTCTTCTTGCTTAATTTAACTTCATGTAATGTGTTTGCCTTTGTGTTGTATATACTGATATAATAACATGTTATCAAGTCAATTTAGAAAATAACTGTTTTGCTACTCAACAGTACTCAACAAATCCAGATTTGTTGGGTATTTAATTGATTTGAAATGGGCTGAAATATTGACTGTATAAACAATGTTGTATATCTTTTGACAGTGGACAATCTCATATTATCTCATGTTAAATATTGTATAGCTTCATATAACCCAAGCCTGATTATAAGAGTTATTGTTAGTTTAGCCATCCAATGAAATATATCATTCTTCTGTTGGTGTGAGCAAGTGGGTAGATAGAGAGCACTTCAGTTCACACTATCTATTCTGAGGTTAGAGTCTGTGACATTTCCATTTACTCAACAGAATGTGCAACCACTGGTCCACCTTTCTGTCCTTTTGTTGCCAAGTCTTATATAAATTGAGACATGCTATCTAAGTCAAATTTGTCTTTTCCTCCCTTCTTTCTTTCATGCTCACATCCTTTAGAGTCCACTTTGGCATGAACGGATCGATGCGTATAAACCCTGCTGAGAGGAAGGATAGGACTGGCTCCGCACCAGTGCTGGAAATACACTTGACTAACGACATTGTGTGCTTCTTTGACAGCACAGTGGAAATAAGGTAACCGGGACACAAGCATAGCCTAGATAGATTGAGGTGATAGAAGTTCACCTTGGGGTATGAGTCTCATTCAGTAGGTATGTCCTACATTAGTCTGCGTCTGAAGACGGTGGCTATTGTTGCATGAAAAACACTGTCGACATTTGTCCTGTTCATTGACTGTGAGGTCCTGGTGTGCTATTCTGTAGCCAGACAGACATTTATTTCTGCCATCTTAAAATTTAACCTATGCTGTCCTATCTCATAACAAACAGACTGAAACGGATTACATGAAAGAAACTATCTTGAAATGTATAACCTCAAGAATGCACCAGTTAACCTCTCCACACACTTTCATAGCAGCAGCTATATATTTCTAAGTGCTTCCAGTGCTGTAAAAGTGTGTGCTTGCAGGTTGACAGAGGACTGTGAGCAAAGGATGAGGGCTATGGAGAGTCTGGATGTGTGCTCTTCCATGTTCAGCTTCTCCCGCTCTGAAGAGGCAGTGAGGAGCCAGAGTAGCAGGATGCTCTGTGACGTTCTCCTAGACCAGGCCGTCATGCCAGGAGTCGGCAACATCATTAAAAACGAAGCCCTGTTTGACTCGGGCCTCCATCCAGCCGTGAAGGTATGGGAAAGATGATGGATTGTGTTCAGCAGAGGAACAAAAAAAGAGAATAAAAATGCAAAAAAATAAGTTTAAGCTCTTGTATGATTGAGTGATGCATTGCAACGAGGAGGGGGAAACAGGGATAAGACAAACAAGCGCATTGCGACACAAAGATGCCTTCCACTCGGTGCAGTTTGGACTGTTTTTCACTTATTTTCATGAACGTATATGATCTTTATTGAGATTTTAGTGGATTTTCCTCTGATTTATGTTTATAAAAAGCCTCACTTAAATATATTTATTGATTTGGAAATCACATTAAAAGATCCATTGTTATTCAGAAATATTTTCACAAAGCAAACTGTAGGGAAAAAAAGTGGCTTTTCATTGCCAGTAACACACACTTTGCAGCATGAATATGGCTATTACTCAACTATTACCAGGGGTTTTGTTCTGCTCCCCTTTAGGAAGTATTAGATGGGGTTTAAGAATATGGCACTCTGGACCAAAACATTAATCTAGGATTTTGTTCATCTGGGACCTCTGAATCTTTATGAGCTCCCCCTTCATTATCAGACCCCTAGGTGTCCTGAAAGAGCCACAAGTGGAGAATGTTTTTAAGCTTTTTTTTTTTCCAGCCATAGCAAGGTTCTTGCTGTCTGGGCTTCAAGTTTTAGAAATACATTGTATGTCATTTTTCTTTGTTGCATCATTTAAAATCCAGTTTTTCCATTCATGTCTGGTGTTTTATTGTTTATGTGCTGGTACTATTGATTTGCTGACTGTGAAGCGCCTTTCATCTCAGTTTTGAAATGAAGAGCTATACAAATAAGGTTTATTCGCTCTCTGACTGTGGACTGTAACTGTGCGGCTTCTTTTTTTTTTTTTTTTTTTTTTTTTAAGGTTCAACAGCTGACAAGCGAGCAGATCCACCACTTGGTGAAGATGACGCGTGATTTCACTCTTCTGTTTTACAAGGTTAGATGTTTATACATCAATAGCAAAAACATATTTAAATGATAGCTCTGAATGTACAGACATACAGTATATACTTAGTGTGCAACTGACACCTTATTTAAACCAACTTGCCGTAATGGATTAACATAAAATTCTGTTTTGCATTGGAAGGAACAATTTAAAGCCTCACTGCCTAGAGACAAGATAAAACAAATATTCCTATCCATGCATAATAGACAAGAAAGGAAAGGTGAATGTTTTTCCTCCTCTCTTTATCCTCATCTTTTTATTCACTCTTGTCTGCTTTCATCTCTGTCAGTGTCGCAAATCTGGCTCTCCTCTCTACAAACATTACAAAGTCTACAAGCGTCCCCAGTGCGGCCAGTGCTCTCATGTCATCACAGTCTGTCGTCTTGGTGACAACGGCAGGATGACTTACTTCTGCGAGAGCTGTCAGAAGGGAGATCCGAGCAGGGTTGACATCAGGTAGAAATCTCCTAGACCTTTCGCACTTTGACTGGAAATCTCAGTGTTGCTCAAAATATTTCAACTAATAATGTTTCCAAAACCTGAAGTAAGACATTTGGTCTTTTAATGTGTGTCACAATTTGATGTGGACCATTATAGTTTGGGGTGTACATTTAGTAGGGGTGGGAACAACATTGATATTGCAATGTACCGTGATACTTTTTCTTCTGATATAATTTGTTTTTTTTAATTTCCTAATAATGATTTCCCCCCCACACCCTACCAAAAAAAAAGTCATGTATTGGGCCCATGTAAATCCAGAACCATTTATGTATGTATGTATGTATGTATGTATGTATGTGTGTGCATATATACTTGCATGTGTGTATGTGCATATAATTTCATATTGATCTATGTAGAATATTGCAATGTATCACAATACCACAATGATATATCGTATCGTGACCCAAGTATTGCGATACATATATATACCCACCCCTAACGTGTTAAGTGTGTTAATTTTTTTTTAGAATTAACTAGATGCTAAATTCATTTCACAAAATGTTCCAAATGGGATGAAACCTTTATTTCGTAGGCTTTTGGTTCGTCTTAATACATGCAACACAGTGTCATTTATCAAAACATTGTCTTTGTAGAAAGTTCTAAAGCCTTTTAGATAACGCGTTCAAATTTAGCGAGGCCATCTTTGCAGGCAGATGGGCTTGGCAGGGAGTGGGAAGTGTTATGGGGGGGAAATTAATGCGCACATAAGACTGTGTTTGCCAGACAGGGCACAGGCTCAACACCTCCTGGGTTGTATTTGAGCAAGGCTTTGCGAGGGGTTAGAGCCTAAAGCCCTTACAATGCATTACACAGCTGATAAAGCAATCTGTGAGGAAAGTTTCCTGAAAGCCGTGGTTACTTTCCTCCTCCGTGACTGTTGGCATTGCAGATTTGCCTCCTTGTCAAACATAGTGGCGCTTCATGTCAGAGCACCAACGTGTATGCTCGGAGCAAGCATATGAAAACATTGCCTTATCTTGATCCTCTGAACCGCTAATGTTTGTCGAGTTAAAGTTGCCTCTTTACTTCGCTGTATTTTCCATAGTTGGGTTACATTAATAGCTGTTGAATATTTTAGAATTATTGCTAAGTTTGCATTTGCTGTTCCTCAGGATTAATGCCTGTAATGCAAGTAATCCAGGAAATGACACAAAACTATAAAGTAATGCAATGAAATAATTATAGAAGAGTTTATTAGCTACACTTAATTAAAACTAATGCAGTGTGAGGTTATAATGTTCCGTTTTTTAACTGTTTTATGTCATTGATTCAAATGTTTCTACTGCTAATTTTGCATTGCATCAGATAGAAAGGGATCATCCCTGGAATGGTCTGAAATATGTGTCAATGCACACATTTTACTCATTAGTACGCCTGTTTTAGCAACAAAGCTGTTCTTTTGTGTCCTTTACCCAGTAAGCTCCCAGTCCGAAACAGCTTGATAGGCTGGGCCTACAGTGAGAGACCCGATGATAAGGTGGCTAAGAGGGAGGAGGAGGACTGGGCCTGTCAACTGTGCACGCTCATCAACCAGCCGGCAGCAAAGGCCTGTGATGCCTGCCTCACTCCAAGACCTGAGGGTGAGTGAAATGTTCACTTTGTACAGTCGTTGACTTTAATGGGGTGACAGAAGGTCCTTGTTAGCAGGACATAAAATAATAGCAGCTGTAGTTTTTGCTGAATGATCCCTGGGTGATGCTGTTTGCCATTTGACACTTAACTGCTTCTAAGCAAGACACCAGACACCAAGCTGTCGAAGTGAAACTGCAATTGGGCTCACTTGGTCGATGTCTCTGTGGTCAGTATATTGTTTCACAACTAAGAAATGAGTGTGTCTATCAGACTGTCTTCAGATACATTAAGGGAGCAGTGTACTCATGTTTGAAAGCAACCTCTGTTACTTTACTGTTATTACTACCAAGGAAATCTAGCTGATAGCTGTTTGAGAATCACTCAGGACTACAATTTGCCCATTGCTCATTTGATTGAAGCAGGACTAACTGCAGACGATCATATCAGACTTATATTTTGACTACGCCTCCTGCAGTTGATTCAGATAATACTCTCAACCTAAACAAATCCCACTTTGGACAGGACACATGTCTGCATTTTCAGGCATGAAGCTGTATTTACATTACTGGTACAGATACTGGAAAGAAAGCTACTGGATTTTCACAATATCACATGATTATTAGATGCTGCAAATTCATCAGTTGTATCAGAACCGGATAGTTTTTCTTAATTTAAAGAACAGAATGGCAACCAGGGTTTACTTCTGGTTTCGGGAAGAGTTTGATTGATGGGTGGTTCATTCAGTCACCTGCCAAGTATTTTTGGTTCTGTGGACTTAAAAAAAAATCAAGAAGGTGAATAGTTTTTACAGGGACTGTGAGTTTAAAAGGAACTCAAAATTTAAATCAATACATGTCCACTGTCCTGATCCGATATTGATATCGGATATTGGTCCAATATCAGCAAAAAAATGAGTACCAGATTATATCGGCCTGCATCTAAAATCTCTGTCCATAAAACGCTGAAATCGGGGACATTTTCGGGCACAGCTTTAACTGGGGATGTCCCCCTCTGGTCATCTTAATTTAAAGTACCATCACAAAAAACAGCATGAGGATTTTCAGGGTCTTCTAATTTATTTTTTATTTATTCTATTGTAAAATATGTTTACGTTTCAGTTATTTTGCACTTTAAAAACAGTTTTTTTTTTGTTTTTATTGGCTTTATTAAGGCCATTTTTCAGGGTCTTCTAGTTTGATTGTTTTATTTAACTCAAAATAACTCAATTGTAAAATATTCTTCTGTTTAAGGTTAAAATTGATGTAACCCACTGGTTACTAATAAATCAGTCAGTTTGTCTCGTACCTCCTGTTGCTGACTGTTGTTCTCTGTTTGAGTGATATCACTTGATCATCCTTTTCTAACATTTTATACTTAGAAATAAGTAACAAAGTATGTATAATTCATGCTTGTATTGTATTGGATCGTTATTGGTATCGGCCAGTACTCAAGGCTGCAATATCGGTATCGTATTGGAAGTGAAAGAGTTGTATCGGGACACCCCTATCCACTAAATCTAAACATTGCATAAATATGTGCAAAGTACAATGACAATAGTTGCATTTTTGGATAAACTATTCCTTTAAAATCTTATTTCTCCAGGGAAAGTTGACTCAGCACACTTGCTCTGCACTAATATCCTGATTTGTGCTTTTGTGCACTTATATATTTACAATTTCCGCTGTTGACCTCTGAGCTGCTTCACTGAAACAGCTGGGGGTTAAGCGCCTTGCTCAAAGGCACATTAACGTCTGTTGGCTTATCCCCAGATCTGTTGATGACTCTAATGTCAGGCATTGTAGTTCACCGTTACTGGA
The DNA here is from genome assembly GCA_029721515.1 of Synanceia verrucosa. Taxonomy (NCBI): domain Eukaryota; kingdom Metazoa; phylum Chordata; class Actinopteri; order Perciformes; family Synanceiidae; genus Synanceia; species Synanceia verrucosa. Next base: position 5,872,126 of record CM056553.1, read on the forward strand.
GATTATTTTCAGAGACTTTCATTATATGGGGACTCATTTTGCAGAATTTTGCATAAGGGCATCTTCAGCACAACAGATTGTGTGACATTTTATTTGACAACACGGCGCAGCAGTCTGCTGCTTACTGGTAAATTTTATGGCAAGATAACCACTTAAAGCCGACAACAACCTGCATTTTATGAGAGCAGCCAGTGCATCAGAATAAGCTGCAGCTGCTGAACATGAGACAGCTTTCTCACTCTGGCTCCATCTCCACAGTCCACAAAGATGACATTAACACTGAGGCATCACCCTTCACCGCTGATTTGATTAAATACCCCTGCAACGCCTTCAAGAAGCCACAGGAGGACCTCAAAGTCAACTGGAGGTCTGCGTTTGGGACTTCCACCCTTGTTTTCTCTGACTTGAGCGAGAAGCCAAAGCCTGTAAACTCCCCACTCTCCCCAGCCGGCAGTCATTTGAATTCCTTGGCGGCAGAGCGTGGTTTGTATAAATACAGCGTCTGCCAAGGGACAACAAGTCCCAATTATGCCTCTGGTGGCTGGCAGAGGCAAAGTGCCGAGCTCTCCAATGGGGAATCACTGGCCTCCTACAGTCACCCATCCAAGAAAATGAGAATTGATCACAGTCCTTTTCCCAGTAACAATGCCCAAAATGGAGCCCCCAACCCAGGGTGAGTGCATCTCTCGTTTTACTTTTCATGAATAAGTTTATAATAAGAGAAGTTTTGTGCAACCTCAGGGAGATGAGTGGGATGAAAAAGCATATGCCTGTGGAATTACAATGCAATGTTTTTTTAAAAAAAATGTTCAGATTGATGAATATCCATAGTTGAATACAATGCAAATACCAGTATTACCAACATACATCAGCACACAGGGGTTGAAGAGAGGTTGTTTGTTTGCTAATAAGGGTTGATGTGACAGGTATGCTTTTTGTTTTATTTCCCATTTATTTCAAACTAATAAGACTGTTTTCTTCACTTCTGTCAGCATGCGCAAAATAGATGCGACGAGACGCAGCTCCTCCGTTTCTTCCAGTCCCAGAGTCCCTTTCTGCACCTCCCATCGGCGCCCAGCTGCCCTCAGAGTGGTCCACAAGGAGGGGGAGAATAAGGGACGACACTTCTACTCCTGCTCGCTTCCCAAAGAGACCAAGTGTAACTTCTTCCAGGTGAAAATGGAAAGCAGCTTATCTCTATAGCATTGTGCTGCCCAGGAAATAAACAACTTTAAATTATTCTTTTTATGTATCTTTAGTTTTGGCTTCACCTCAAACATGCTGGCAAATTTAAATGCCTGAAATAAAAGTTAACAACAAAGTTAATAAAACATTTTTTCTTCTGTTGCAGTGGGCTGACTCGCACTTTCCTTTTTGTCACCATGGGAAACGAAGTTTAATGAGGACAGTTCTGAAACTCGGACCCAACAATGGCCGTAATTTCTACACCTGCAGCTTTCAAAAGGGTAAACAGTGTGACTTTTTCCAGTGGGCAGAGAATGGACCAGGGGTGTCCATCCTGCCTGGCTGTTAAATGTCTGCTAGCAACATCTCCTCAAGTAACCCTGATGCCTTTATACTCATGTAAATAAATGGATATAGACAGGAACTGGTGACACGTCATTAACTTTGAAGTATGAGGCATTTAATGGAGAATATCTATCATGCGCAAAAATGCTGCACTGAATCAAGTCTGTTTGCCTTTGATCAGTTACGAGAAAGTATTAATTAAAGAATCTAATTAAGTAAAAACAGAAACAAATTCACTGTGAATGTATAATTGCATTTTATTTTTCAATTAAAACCAGAATTATCTGTAAAAAAATACATCGTGGAGAGTGTTAACTATATAAATGAGACAAAGACAATCTTTCACCATTTAAAAACAGTCCACGGACTTCAGGAGAGGCGAGGCCGATTCACAGTTGGACACCATGTAGTGAAACTGGGAGAAGCCAGCGACTTTGTTACAGGCCGCACCTTAGAGGATCAAAGAGAGATACGTTTAACACTGCAGGTCAAACTACATTTCTACTCTCTTCCCGTAGGGCTGCAATTTAGCGGTGGCATTAGAAGGTGAGCTGATCATCTGCCATATGAATGCTAATCTGTGTGATCGCATGGCCTTTATTACACAGACCTGTGAATTCAAATATCACAAAGTCACATCATGTCTGATGATGAACATGAGAGAAGTTTTAGGTATAAAGGATAAATCTGTACCAGTCATCGTAATATAACTGCAACATTAAATATTTCATTCAGTTCATGATATTACTGTATCAAGACGATGTAAGACACACTGATTCATTATAGCAGGGTTCATGCTGTTCCTTAAAAAGTCTTAAATTGTCTTAAATTAAAATCCGCGTGATTAAGGTCTTAAATTGTGTTAAATTTACAGTAATTTAATGTATGTATTAAATTTTCATATGGTGCATTTAATGCCAATAGGAAAACACATTATTGAGAGATGTAATGTGATTTTGCATGTTGTAGAAAAAAGTTAAGTGTTATGCCTTCAGTTTATAGCATTGTTGCAAGAGGTAAAGGACTGAAAAATATTATAAAAAATTATTATCGGAGATTAATCTGTTATCGGCCCCAAAAACTCCATATTGCTCGGGCTCTATAATAAATTGACTATTTTCTACCTGAGATATTATCATGACATTTTTGGGTTTTATATTTGTTGAGGTCTTAAAAAGTATTAAACCCTGTATATATGAATAATGGGGAACTAAATATATAAACTATATAAACTCATGATCATTCATGTTTTGATGATGGCCATTTAAAAAGAAGCGAGAATTTCTCATACAGCTATTTTCCACAGATTGTCTTGTACATGGAGATTTACTATGCTTTCTGAAAGCAAATGCAATTACAAAACCCTGCCCTTATCAGTGTGTCTGTGGGTGAACATCTGCATGTCCACATCTGTGTGTGTTTGTCAGGGTGTTACTTGGCAGCAGCTGAACAGTCTGTATCTGTGAACCTTAACACTCACCATAATGGCCTGTTGTGTTAGCACAGATGATGGCTCCAAAGAACTCTGAGTAATGCCTCTTGATTCTGGAAATGGCCGTCTTGCAGGCTGCCGAGGGATCTGCCCCAGCCCTCATCAGCTCCACGGCCAAGTAACTGTTGGCAGGATTATACACAGTACACATGAGGCAAGCTAACAAGTGCTGTCAAGGCCACCAACCAGGAAGATGGGGATGTGCTTGTGATTAGGGTGTGGGATAAATCTGATGTCAAGAAACTGATTAAAAAAACGAATACTTCCAGCCTCACTCCAAGAGTGTCGTCACACTACTTTTTCAGTGTGTAAAATCAGCAAATGGGCTGAAATTGTAGTAATTTACCACAATTTACCACCACAAATTACTTGCTGCATACAGACACTATGGGTGCCATTAACTCCATTAACCTGGGGTCAAATGTATAAAACAATGAGTGACACACTGCAATTTCCTTCATAAACTTATTCCTCAGCGACTGCTTCTGACAGGACTTTAGGTGCTATTTTTCACACAAGATAGCAAGCTAATTAGTTGGAGTAAAATTCCTTTTTGGAGAGAAGTACTTCAAATTTTCATGTTTTCTCATAACACTCGTTAGAGAGAAGATTTAGGATTTTTGGACCAGCGTGACAGATGTATTTTTAAAATTGTCTGTTGCTGGTGATGCATTGCTGCTACATTTTGACAGTGAGGTCCCCAGAAAGGCTTGTAAACATACTTAGAAAATGTGTGTTGCATGGAGAATGAATGATAAACACACTTAGTCCACTGGTAGCAAGGTCTTCTTGAAAAACGCAACCCCCAATTGTTCCAGGAAGTGACTCAGAAAACTGTGATTGCAATAGGCAGCCCTCAGGTGTGGCTATGAATGTGAAGCTGTGTGCATCGAAGAAAAAAAAAGGTATATGTGTGCTCCCCAAACCATCCTGGATAAATAAATCTTACAAAAATAACCCTTCTGAGACTGCCGTATCCTCACACCCTGGAAACAAACAGCAGTTTTACTCTCTAAAAAAAATATTGCCTCTTTTGTGCAATGCACATATGACAGTTTTGGGGCAATGTAGTCACGCCTTTACTCTTTATAATACTATTGTTGCTCTTGCAGAAAGAGGTTCATGCTAGAAATTGGCTGTTTTTTGAGAACTACATGTGCCATAGATGTCAATAGTATCCTAAGTATGATTTTTCTGTGAAGGAAAAAAAACATGTAAGAGTCTTATTATTCAGAAAAGTACCATCAAACCCTGGTTAGGGTGCTGGGAGGAGTTGTGATCCAGGCAACTTGTCTTGTGGAATTTTAAATGTGACACTGTTAGAGAAAGTCTGATGGATGACTTTTTATGATAGGAAGACTTTTTTTATGTATTTGTATGTATATTGTGAACTGAGGAAGAAACAATAGGTACCTTGGCAGAAAACGCATCAAGATGTCTCCGTCTCCAGTGGCGGCGGCACCACCAGCTGAGCTATCGGCATAGGCTCCTGCTCCAACGATAGGAGAGTCCCCAACACGACTGCAGGACAGGAACATGACCAGGGTTTAAACATACATTAATGCCGTATGTCAATAATCATCATTAACATATTCCATGTGTCTGTCTCTTGAAAATGTAACCAATAGCTGCTGTATTACGGTGCTGATTTGCAGCATCACCTCGTTTAGTAGGGATGGGAAAAATATTAATATGGCAATATATCGCAATACTACTACTTTTGATATTATGTATTTCTTAATATATGTATATATGTGTGTGCGTGTACATATATATGTACACGCACACACATACATATGTGTGTGTATATATGTATGTATATATGTGCTGTACATACATAAATATGTGTACACACATACATATGTACGTACATACTGTTTATACAACTTGTATTTTAAGCTTCATTTTAAATTTCTCAGTGATCTATGTAGAATATCACAGTGTATCACAATATCGCAATAATGTATTATATCATGACTCAAGTATTGTGATACATATCATCCTTGCCAATACCCACCTCTATCGTTGAGTATTGAAATTTATGATGGAATCCTTTTTCAACCAAGCTGAAACAACGGGATAAAACTTATAGCAGTTATTGTTCCTTTATGGACAGTAGTTCGATCCAAAGCTCCCCTATATTTTGTTATTTTAAAATGAAACAAATGCTAAACCATAATCCAGGTTATGTCACATACCCTGGGACTTTGTGAGTGAGTCCATTGGTGGATGTACCAGCAGCCATGTGACCGTATTGATCAAGAACAACCATCCCTGGTGCAGAAACAAAAGACATGGAATGGAAATGTCAGCCGTCACCAGGGTATCCTTGTAGCTGATGAAAGCTCAACAAAGTCATTTTAAGCCCCTGGTGAAGTAGCATTTATACTGCTGAAGGTTTTTGTGGGCATAATATTAAATTCGTAGCGACTCCAGGTGCCCCAATTAATAATCACAAGGGACATATGAGGGGGAAAAGCTCTCCTTTTCAGTCCTTGTGATCATACTTTTGGGTATCTGTGGTTCCTACCGCAGTGAAATAATACAGCATTACATTTGTGCTACATTCATGAAGACTGAGTAAAGCTGAGACTGAGCGGTTATTGTTACATACAGTGCACAAATAGATTTATTGAGGGAAAAAAAATGTATTTCTTTGCTCAAAATGTGTCTTGGCACAAATATAATGCGATAAAAACCCAGTCAGTTTTTTTGTGAAGTGCTTGAATACTAAACTGTCTAAAATGCCTGAGGAAATGTGACTTCACATTCTGTGTTAACACAGAAAACCTACCTATGGTGTCATGGGAGTACGTATTAGCATGCTGAGCCCTCCTGTTCTGCTTCACTGTCGCCCCAGGCTTGTAGGGTCCACAGGACTTGGAAGGATCTGGAAACACATTCTTTTGGCAGGAAAGGCAACATCATCGTTTGTATAATTGCGTAATATTTGGATTTAATCGCTGTAACAGCACACAAGGTGTGTGTGATGAACTGTAGCCATTTGATTTGCTGTCATGAAGTGGAGTAAAACCATCAGCACTGTTGTCACTAAGTGGTTTGGCACCTAATGATTAACAGCAGGGAGTTTGGACTCTCGAGTGTTTTATTGGCAGTGACTGGATCATTAAAGGCAGGGCTGGTTCTGTTCTTCAAAAACTATTTTTGTTACGTTTGTTAAAAGTATCATTTACCCCTTTTCTACCTGGGTGGTTGCAGGGGCTGGTTTGGAGCCAGAGCCTGACTAAAGCCTGGTTTATGCTTCTGTTCTGTTTATGCTTCTGCACCGATGCCGTAGCTCCGCCGTCGCTGCGGACCCCGACGCAGACCCTACGCCGTAGCCTCCAAAAAATCCTGACTACGCGTTGCGTCAACGCATTGAGATGGGAACGGCAAGGACTGTGATTGGTCCGCTCAGAATGTAATTTCTGGTGGTTGCTTTTCCGGTCAACAACTCAACAGCACTGCTATTTGTGGAGCGGTACGGAATGGTCAGACAGACCACCTCCGCAAACGTCTTCTGTGCTTCAACATTTATAGTAACAGCATTTCTTTTTCAATTTTATGAGCTCCATCTCAAGAAACACCCGCTCCATGTCAGTTGTCATTGTTTACTGTCGGAAGAAAACCAAGGAATCCGATAAGAGCCTCCAGAAGCCACACAAAGACACCACCACACCCCCCTAGCAGTTGGCGGTGAATTGCAGAGCAACGCGTTCCCTCGACGCAGAGCTTTGAATGCTCAACGACGGCGTCGGGTCTACGCCGTGCCGTCGCCGTGACGCAGAAGCATAAACCAGGCTTTAGCACCAGTTCTTTGTGTTTCCACAGCCTGAACACTGACCCCTGGTGCTTAAAACTGGGGCCAGACAAGCACCAAGTCTTTGCTGGTCCAGAGCTAAGCACCGATTACGTCGGGGGCTTGGGGTGGGGTTATTGAAACCAACAAGACCAAAGTAAATACTGCCTGGTACAAATCGTAAATGTATTGAAAGGACAAACAGGACACACAGAAGTTTTGTACAAACTGTTGCTCACTGAAATCTGGAACAATAGTGTCCCACCACTACAGTGATTGTGGATGTGCCCAGGCAATAACCATGATACAATCTGTTCTCAGAGTCACCGCTAGAAGCGATTAGTAACAGTTATATGCCATTATTTGTGCCACATTCCTGAGTGAACAAATGCAGATTTCAGCACTGAAATATATTCTGTGTAGTACATTTATTTTTGAACGTGCCACAATCACGTTTCTCCTGCTCATGCATTTGCTCGCTCCAAATCTGTCTTTGTTCACTCAGGAATGTGGCACAAATATAATGCCATAGTTTTGTCGGCTCTGGATTTTTTGCAAAGCCTTGTTCTGATTTCGCACCGCACAAGCGTTGCCGGGTGAAAGCCAAATTTCTGTGACGTCCTTGCAGTGACGTAATGACGTGGCTCTGACTGGGCTCCTTGCCAGTGGAAAAGCAACCAGTGCTAAGGAGGAATGCGAGTTGAACCAACTCAGCACCAGCACCGAACGAGCACCAGGTTCCTTTTGTGTGGAAAAGGGGTAATTGTTTCCTAATTCAATTAGCCAAATGCTCAGACAAAACAAAACAAAACAAAACAAAAGTCTCTCTGGCTGTCACAGCACTTTAGATACAGGCCTGAAGGGACAGGCTGTCAGTGTTTCTCTCTAGTGACTTTTAGAACTAGTGCAGCTAGCTGCCATGTTTTTTTTATTATTATAATTTGAACCATTATTTGTCTGTGAATAAACAGCTAGTTTTTTGGAAACGAGCTGGCCACACTCGACTTTTCAGTAGGATATCCATCCATCCATCCATCCATCCATCCATTTTCTACCGCTTATCCGCACATGGGGGGGGGCCTATCCCAGCTGTCTTAGGGTGAAAGGCAGGGTACACCCTGGACAAGTCTCCAGTTCATCACAGGACACAGAGACAGACAACCACTCACACTCACATTCACACCTACGGACAATTTAAATTAGCCAATTAACCTAATCCCCATACATGTTTTTGGATGGTGGGAGGAAGCCGGAGTACCCGGAGAGAACCCACGCAGACACGAGAACATGCAAACTCCACACAGAAAGGCCCCGGTACCTTCTTGCTGTGAGGTGACAGTGCTAACCACTACAGTGCCACCCTCAGTAGGATATTTTTTTTTTTAAAAAATCAAGCATACTCTAGTTTCTTTAGACCTATTTTTTAAATAAATGAAGCATCCCAGGTTATATTCCTGCTGTAGCCAGAATGTGTCCCTCAGCAGTCAAATCCCATGTTTCATTGAGATCGACACCCTAGTGGACCTGAGGGTAGTATAGTTTGAGAAAAGGTTTGCTTTCTCTCCAGCTCAAGGTGCTTCTCTTCTCTCTTCTCTGCTCTTACAAGTGACTGATGTGCCAGTGCTGGACCTGCAGAGAGGTGTGAAAAGTTCATTCTGCTGCTTTGATGTTAGATGTAAGTGGAAGTCTGTCAGAAAATGTCACATTTTGAGTTTAGGTGAAGAAAACATGCACCGTAAAAGGTAAACCTAAATGTTAAAACAAGCGTTTGTTGGTACAGCATGTTGTATCTGAGTCAGTATTACCCTTTTACAGGAATTTATGCTATTAGTGAGGCAAAGTAGGGATAAACTAGTGTGCTTTGTGAAAGTATTCATGCATCATTCATGAAGCAAAGTCAGTGTTCTTAAGTGTCAAAGATACGGAAAACAAGAAAAAAGATCAAATGTCCTGAAAATGGTTAAGTTATCCTGCAAAATGATTATTATTATTTAATACAAACCAGTTAAAAGTAGCTTTTAATCCATGTGCATTTGCTCGCAAAGCATGGGGAGGATAAATAATTTTCCAGGATAACTGGTCGTTTCCAGGACACTTGCCCTTTTTCTCGTTTTCCATGATTGGATAATTGGTCAGTCATTTTCCAGGTCTTCCAGGATCCGTGGGAACCCTGAAAATTATATTCCATGTCATGATGGTGAAGGAATACTGCAAATTATTTAGTTCTCACTAAGAAGAAAGAAACTTTGATTTAGACATGTTGGATAATTTTTCTTGTTTTAAGAGTTAATGTCTTATTTCAAATGTTCAACTTACTAAATCTTACATCAAGCACAACTTTATCTTTTTTGTCTCAAATAGGCAAGAAATCTTAAAATGAGGTAAATAACTGTTAAAATAAGATGTCTCTCCCCCAAAATCTTATAAATCTTGTTTTAAGATTCAGTAACAAACTCAAGTTGCTTAATTCAAGAGTCATACAAAAACATCTGCAAGCATTTTCTGCTTATTTTCTGCTTGTATTTAGTATATTTCACATATTTTGGGTCTATGAATAGAACAGAATAGTAAATAGAAAGGTAAAATTGTAAGTAATCTCATTTTAAAACCAGTGTTTTTTGCTTATTTTCTGCTTGTATTTCGTATATTTCATGTATTTTGGTTCTTTAAATTTTTTTTAAGTAATCTCATCTTAAAAACTAGCATTTTCTGCATATTTTAAGCATACATTAAGTATATTTCACTTATTTTGGGTCTGTAAAAAAAAAAAATAGATAAATAAATAGATAGATAAATACATTTTGAGTAATCCTTTCACAGATAGACAAATTATGTATATATGACAAAGCTGATTATTATTAAAACCAGCATTATCTGCTTATTTTAAGCCTTCCAAACACATCTTATTTCTAGATTTAGCATCTTAATTTGAGTAATCTTGTGAAGTGAAATTCTCTCCCTGCATGGACAGATATTATTTCACTTGAGCACCTTTTTCCTCAGATTTAGTGTTTCTATCTTGTTTTTAGACACCCCTTTATTGCAGTGTAGAACCACAGAAATCATTCTCAGGCACTCTGGTTCTCCTCTGACCTATTTTACAACAAAAAAAGGTGTCAGATGGATCATACGTCTCTCATCTGTGTTCCTATTGTACAGCATTTTCTGCAGCATGCTCGAAACCTTTTAACCACATATAGAGCAAACTCTGTTCATGTGATTGAACTTGCCAATAAATCATTTTATTTAGCATGCACAGTGATTCACATTGTTCTCTTCCTCAACCACTGATGAGTTGACCTTGAAACACTGAAGCAGCTCAGTGGCCGTCAGTGGAGGTCCTTGAACCGGACAGCCCCGAGTGTAAACTGGTATGAAAACTTAAAAGGAAAAAAAACACTTATTCTGGAGATTTTGAGGCATTATTGAGGAAGTGAACAAGTTTGTTTTAAAGAACAGAACCAACTCGTTGCCACGGGGCATCGCCTCTACCACAAAGCTGACTTTTTTTTTTTACAAACTTGTTTAGTATGCCTGTCAGTTTTTCTGCTTATTATCAATCTTTTAGAAGCAGTGCGCCTGTAGCCTATACAAGTGAGGAAAACACACTCCCTAATACACACACACACACCTTTCGATAATTAGGTTGGCAGTTGCCCTTCAGCCACTGTGAGAAAATATTCACGGATCTGTTGGTAGTCAGGTCTTCTGCGATGAAGCCTGTGTTTTCAGCAAACACAGAGGCTATAAAGAGAGAAGCAATACTTTCAGGTCAAGTTACACATTCTGGTCCATGCTGACCTTGGGTTATAAGAAAACATAGGGTCACAAACAAAGGAGGGCTGGAGGCAATCTAATCTCATTTTAGGCTTGTAGCTTTGGTGTGTGAGTGAGTACAAGTCTGCTGCTGTTTAGAACAGCCGTGACCTTACCGAGCCACAAGACCCATGTTTCAATTAACATGAATATTTGATTTAATGAATTGATTCTCTTATAAATATAATTTGGTGTACGAGACACTGTGGAATAAAACGTTTCAATATTGGCCTTCAGTTTCCTTTAAATTATGTGCAGAGTGACGTGCTCCTCTATTCATTTACTGCTCATAAAAAGACTGAAGGCCGCGCACGTTCATTGCTGACTGCTGATGTTCGTGATCTCGAGATCAAAGCTAAAAGAAAAAAAAAAAAATGCAAATTCAAATATCAAGGTGTCTCCTTTAAGCATACAGTATGTGATCTCTGTTGGTCGGTACATTTCATTTACATATAGCATGTTTTTTTAAAATATGTGACTGGATTTCTAAATATTAATATTATCATCTACAATAATCCACACATACCTGACTCTCCCACTAGCAGTGTGTGCTCAGTGTGCTCCATCACAGCTCTCGCTACTCCAATGGCGTTCTTGATTCTTCTCAGGTCTGCAACTGCACCCACCTCCATTGTATCCCTGTTCACAGAGACGCAAGCAGAATCTGTTTAAAGGTAACCTGTGGTGCATCATGCACACTAGTCCACTGATGTACAGGCAGATGCAGGTTTCAAACTAAGAAAACAAAATCAGCTTTGCAAATGTTTTATGAGGACCTCAAGGATATGCATTTTAGTAAAACTGAATGTACACAAAGATTTAATTTACAAGAAAACTAATTTTTCTTATCTTACTACTAGGGCTGTCAAATGATTAAAATATTTAATCAGATTAATCAAGGGTTGTGGATCAATTTTGATTAATCACGATTAAATATCATTCATTTTGCACTAGCAAACAGAAAGAAGGGAATATATCTGCACTGACCGTATTTCTTAAACACCTTCAACAGTTTCAACTACACAACTTGAAACAACTCTTTGAGTGCCAGCCCTTTTATAAAACCCAAAGTGCCTTGTGCCAGCGTTTTTGGTCATTTTGAGTTATTTTTCATGACCCACAGAATATTTTGTACTATCACTCTGAAAACACAGAATAACTCAAATGAAAGAAGACACTCTCTATTTCATCATGAAAAAATGTTTGTTTTTACCTTGTTCCGTTCTTGTTTTATCAGAGGTAGAGGACACTTTCACCAAAATCACCACTTTTTGTCCAGATTCTGTTTCTTTTACTCTCTAATCTTGACCGTATCCACTTCCTAGTTTGATCTCTGTGGTGTATACTGTCTCTTTATGCCCTGACTACAAATCCCAGAAATCCCAACATTACTCACAGGCTGTGTGAGAGTGCCCTCTTGTGCCTGCTGCCGATAAAGCACTTTGATGTAAATATACGTCAATGGCACTCAAGACTTGGACTTTAAATGACATACAAATTCGTCATTGGCTGCACATGGGTAAATTGTGTTAACATTTTTAAACAGATTAATTATAATGTTGGATTAATCCATGTTAACACATTAATTTCAACAGCACATTATTTGTATCTCTTATATACAGTATTGTGGTTGACCCAAGCCCATAAAACACAGCTCATGCTACCATCACAGCAGCCACTGCCTGATATTTATGAACTAAATAACTATAGAGGAAAATATGGAAACCCCTTTAACAGGGGTTGCATGCAATTTGCTAGAAATGCTCTGTGATAAATAGAACATCTGTGCTTTGTTGTGGTGATGAAATGAATTGTATCATAGGGGTGTTTATAATATTTATTTACCACAACAAGCTAAAGTCCCTATGTTGTCATAGAATCGAGTAAAATTCTCCCAGACACGACATCAAAAATTGAATATTACACTTTCAGTTTAATGCTCTATTGGTTTGCATTAAACTGTGCAGGTGTTTCCATTCTTACAGACCTCAGTCAAAATATACAATATGTCTGCTGGTGATAGCTGCCGGATTTCTTATGCAGCTATATTGGATAGTGCGTGGGAGACAGTCGTCTTCTCACAATGTATTCTTGAACCAAAAAAGTCATTTTCCTCCTGCAAAATGAAGGAAGGAACATTCCATAGGGTAATAACAATCTGCTTGCCTTTTGTCTCATTGTGAGCTGATATTTGCATCCCATGATAACTTGAGTGCGTAAATGTTTGTAGTTGAGGACTTAATAATTGCTATGTTTTCAGATTCTAATGAGAATGTTAATTAGTGCTTTATTATAGACAGGCTGACTGTAAAGGTCAGCCAGTTATTGCTGTAAATGTTAAAGATGCAGAGACAGCATCGGCACAGATTCTGAGAGAAACAGAATATGCACAGGCTGACTAATTAGAGTGGTCATATTTAATAAATGCAAGTAATTTCTGTTCATGTTTTGCTTAATTGTTCTAAGCTTACAAAGATAAAACTGTCCTTGTACAGTCTCACAGCCGCTTATACAGTATGTTGCACAGTTATCAGGGTTCTTACACCATTTTAAAAGTCAAATTTGAAGATTTAAGAACTTTTAAGACCTCAACAAATATAATTCAAACCCAAAAATGTAATAACTATTTCTTTGGTAGAAAACAGTCAATTTATTGTATGGCTTGAGTTTTTGAGGCTGACACCGATATCGATATTTAGCAGGAAAAAAAATCTGATAACTGATTAATCTCTGATAATAATTAGAGATGCACCGATCCAGTTTTTTTCCCAATCCAATTCTGATACCGATACCTGGGCTGAGCGTATCAGTCGATACCCGATACCAATCCGATACTACTAATGAATGAATGAACTGTATACCTTACCATGTGAGTGAAGGCAACAGGCTAGACATAAACAATTAGCTTTGTTAAAAAAAAGGTAACAAACAGATATTTTCAAATGTAATATCAAATATAGCATGTTGCTGTGTGTTTGCTTATCACTAGCTGCTGTGTGCTCTGCATTAGGGCTGCTTCATTATGGAAAAAATCATTATCACCATTATTTTGATCAATATTTCAATCACCATTATCCAAACGATTATTTTTGAGTTACACAATGCATTTCTTCATCTTTTCTCTCTGTCAAAAAACAACAGTGCATATGGTGTTTGATATGAAATATAAACAGTAATATTAGTAACATCCTGTTTTTAAAGCTAGACGGAGAACTTTTTTTTTATTATAGTTCTGAATTATTTGGAGGTTTCAGTGCTTCTCCTGATTAAAGTGAATATATAAAGACATAAGAGACAGTTGTAAAAGACAGAAGCATTGCATAAACAGTCAGAGTTCAGTTTCAATAGTCAGTGCTTATAGCAGACACACCCCTCTTATGTAGTACTGTCCATAGTTGTTTACGCTGCTCTGTTGACTTGATTTGATTCAACAATAGACGCAAATCTTGTTAAGATGAACACTGTGTCGCCAATTTGGACACATTTCATGCCAGAGGACAAGGAGTGATCGGCGGAGTTGTGGTGAATGTGAGGGGCAGTGGAGGCTAGAGGGTTTGCGGTAATCAGTGAGGGTTGCGGGATTACGGGGGTTTGCAAAATTAGGTTAATTGCACAGCCCTACTCTTCATGATGACGTAACCGACGTTGCAAACAGAACTGAAGTGACTGGATCAATATGCTGGATCGTCCTCATTCATCAGATATCCGATCCAGCTAATTTGTCAATATCGGAGCCGATATCCAATCTCTAATAATATTTTTTTATGATTTTTTTTTCAGCCCTTTAACACTTGCAACAGCGATATGAATTGAAGGCATACCACTTAACTTTTTTTCTATAACTTCAATTTCACAACTTTGAAGAACAAAGAAGTGAAATTTGTGAACAAAATAACGTGCAAAATTACAGTAAATCTCTGAATGCTGTGTTTTCCTATTGTTGTTAAATGCACCATCTGAAAATGTAATACCTACGGCAAATTTAGAGTAAATTTAAGACAATTTAACACCTTAATTACCTGGAATTTAATTTGAGACGTTTTAAGGAACTGTTAAGGGTCTCCCAAGCTAATATTGATACTGTATTGGATATCAGTCTGATATCAGCAAAAAATGAGTATTGGATTATATTGGCCTGCATCTAAAATCTGTAATATAAGCACTTCGATACCAGCAGTCCATTCCAGGCATTATTCTGTTCAATGGCAGAATATGCTTTAATTCAAACTAGTGGTTATTTTGCACTTTAAAAATATATATTTTTAACATTTTCATTGGATTTATTGAGGTTATGTTTCAGGGTTTTCTAATTTATTTTTTAATTTATTTTATTTATTTAGTATATGCTTATGTTTAAGTTAAACTAGTGGTTATTTTGCACTTTAAAAAAACATATTTTTATTGGATTTATTAAGGTTATTTTTTCAGGGTCTTTTGATTTATTTTTTTTTATTTATTTTATTCAATTGTAGATTACTCTCATGTTTAAGGTTAAAATTGATGTAATCCATTGGTTAATAATAAATAGGTCAGTTTTTCCTCAGATGTGCTGTTGCTGACTATTGTTCTCTGTTTGAGTAGTATCACTTGATAAAGACCTTTTCCAACATCCCACACTACAAATTAAGTGATAAAAGTATGTGTGATTCATGCTGATCTCATACAGGATCAATATCAGTATTGGTCAATACTCAAGGCTGCAATATTGGTATCATATCTGAGGTGAAAAAGTTGTATCGGGACACTCCTAGGAACCGTGGGATCCCTGGTTATGCTTCATTATGAATATTCTTTAGCATGTAATTTCCTATGAGTGCTGGTCCTGGTGGTTTACCCGTTCATGATCATGGCATCCAGCGTGGTCTCTCCAGTCTCGTCTGGGCTGCCGCCATAGCCTACGGTGCCATCACACTGCTCCATCTCACAGCGGGCACAGCCCTTCTCCACTGCATCCAACACTGAGCCGCCGGCCTGCAGGGCACTCCAAGCTACAGCACACAGTGAAACAGTCAGTGGACGCAGACATGAAACCAAGGATAGGAAGTAAACATCATCCACACTTCATAACTTCATCTTGAGGTAAAGTTTTAAACAACCATGCTGACAAAGCAAGTTTGTGTCCTGTTCTGAGGAAACTTTGACTGTGACAACAATCTACACCTTGTTTTCTAGCAATTTTAACAAGTAATGTAAAATGATCTCATGTGCAATATATACAAGTAACCTTTTCTTGTAAATACTGAACAGCAATAACTTCCCTTTCTTGGAGATTGCAATTCTAAATTATGTTAAAAATCTTGGGCAAATAATAAAAAAATAATTGAATTTATTTATCCAGTTTACATATGTGGGTAGATCAGATTAAGCAGTTGCTGACAATGAAAATCTGGGTTCTCAAGTTCCCTCCAACAATGCTAAATAAATATGTATAAAAACGTGGGGGTGGGTATAGGCAAGGACTTCACAATACGATATGAATCACAATACTTGAGTAACGACACGATAAATTATTGTAATATTGTGATATTCTACATAAATCACTGAGAAATTTAGTATAAAATTATGTGCATGTATGTATTTATACATGCATATATACACACACGTGTGTATGTGTATGTATATGTATATATATATATATATATATGTATGTATATGTATATATATATATATGTATGTATATACACACGTATACGTATATATATCGTGTGTATATACATACATACGTATATGTGTGTGTGTGTGTGTATATATATATATATATACACACACACACACACATATACGTATGTATGTATATATGTGTGTGTGTGCGTGTACATATATGCGTATATATGTAGTTTAGGGCTGTCAAAAGTTACTGCGCTAGTGTGGATTATTTTTAGTATTTTATTTAAATTTTTATTTCAACATGCCTTTTTTTTCAGGGGGGAATTAAAAATCAATATTATATTATTATAGAGAAGAATAAGTATTGTGATATTAACATATCAATATTTTTCCCCACTCCTAATAAAAATTCACAATTTACAAAAAAAAATCCTGAGGTTATAAAATAACCCAAGTCAGAATATAGGGATGACATTTAACATAACATGAATTTGTGGGAGACTGTAATCATAAATTAATAAATGTGTGTAAATTGGAGTAAAAAATGTGTATGCATAATGAGAAGTAATGTAAAGATGATGCATGAGATGACCAGTATGATGGATTCCTAATAAACAGGGAATGTGAGCATTTGGGCCCTGATCCCCCAGCGCTCAGGGGGGGATCTAAATACCAACTGCTATCAGTCTCTGGCTCTGTCGCCAGCTTGCCACTAAATACTCAGACCACCACACTGAGTTCAGCGGGATGCTATACCACGAATTCCTCCTCTTATCATTTATGATTTATCCATCTATAAATTCTGTCCGTCTTTGATAAGTGCTCTTGTCTCAGGATATAATTCTTTTTTTAATAACAATCTCAGTGCTACAATCCCTTTCACTTTGAAAGTGCAGCACAATAGAAGAGGAGATTAGCCTGCTATTCTCAGCTGCTCTGTAAGCCCCCTAAGGAAAAGAGATCTGCATGGGCGGATCAATAGCAGGGGCTCACAGACTATACTTTTTAAATATCTACCCACGGATAGCATTTTTCATTTTCATACCCACCTCAGGGGGAAAATGGGTGATGTACATCTGATAAGGGGTGTCCATCTGTCAAATGGTGAGATTTCAGAGTTAAATTTAATCTCCTGAAAGTTTTGATTGAGATGTTTTGAACACCTTTTTCTATCATTTCTTTTTCTCTTAGAGTTGTGAACCTGATGGACGTCCACTCGACAGATAAGTCACAATGCTGACATAGTTTCAGTTTGAATTTGAACATGTCCAATGTATCATCCTGAAGGAAATCAAATAGATTCAGGGCAGCCCAGGGTTCTGCTCATTTCCTATCCCCATCTTTGATGCTGATGGTCTTACATAGTTGCAGTTAAGCTGTTGTGGAGTGACAAGTAAACAAAAAACATTTTAATAGTGTGAGGAGGAAATCGTGAGAATGGAGACTGTCAAGTATTTCACACTCATCTCATGTGTGTCTTCTTCCGTGATGGAAAACTAGAATAAATAATAAAAAAAATAATAATTTTCCATTTCAAATAATCTGCAGATCATTTTCTTTAACAATTGATTAAACAGCTGATCTATAAGATGATAGAAAAAAATAAAATGCCATTTATATAAGACCCACAGAGATATCTTAATAATCTCAATATATATTTATGACCAAGAGTCCAAAAAAATTTTTAAAAAAGAAGCTAGAATCAGATAATATTGGTGTATTAAATTGATGAATGACTGAAGCAATTAATTGATGGATCAAAATAGTTGCTGATTAATTTCCTGTCAATTCACTAATCAGGTCAGCTCTAAACCTTATCCGAATTCTATCAGGAAGGAAGTAAAAAATATTACACGAAAGAATAATATAAAAAAGAAGAAAATAAACAACATTATTGCAATTTCAGCCTAGTGAGTCATAAAGAGCCCTAAATCACTTAATTCACTTAGTTAATAGAGATCCATGTAGTGTGTTGGAGCATGATGAGTCATCTGACATTATAAACGCTCTGGTCTACTAAATCCATGTCTGAAATGACAGCTACTGCTCTGCAACTAACAAGACTGTCAGAATGATATAAAGGAGATGCATTTCACAGAACACAAAGCAGGGATAGAATAACATTGAGTCCTATCAGGCTGGAAGCAGCAGGGCAGATGATATCCACCCTCTGCTGCTCTTGCAAATGTCATGGCTCACCTTGGAATGCCTTCTCTGCAAAGTTAAATAACTGCACCTGGTGTGTTTACATCCATATGAAATGATTTGGACAGTGTATTTGCTGCTCGACACTGAGGCTCATATTCCATGCAGACATTTTTTTTTTTTATCTTTAGAGCACATGTTGAGAGCATTTAAGTTTTTTTGAAGATCATTTTGAGGTACTTTGTACTCAATGTTATTTTCTTCAAATGTAATGTACTGTGTATAAAGTATAGTACACTGATGATAGGTCTCCTGCTTACATCACATTTCTGCTCCAGATATTCTCTCTGTGCAAATATGATGTTTTATATTTTTATCCATCCATTCTCTACTGCTTATCCTCTCATAGAGTCACGGGGGGACTGGAGCCTATCCCAGCTGTCTTAGGGCAAAAGGCAGGGTACACCCTAGACAAGTCTCCAGTTAGAGACACATAGAGACAGACAACCACTCACACCTACCTAATTTAAATTAGCCAATTACCCTAATCCCCATGCATGTTTTTGAATGGTGGGAGGAAGCCGGAGTACCCGGAGAGAACCCACGCAGACACGGGGATATATTATTTTTATTTCTTATTTATGTGCCTTCAAGCTGAGAGCCTCTACTAAATTTCATTATACATGCATAATGACAATAAAGACTCTTGAATATGAATGGCATAGTATATAAGTACAGTTTATTGCAGAACAGCAAGCCTTCTGCATTCTGTGTAGTTTATAAAGTACAGTATATTGCATAATAGTAAGCCTTCTGCATACTGTGCAATATATTAAGTACAGTATACTGCTGAGTAGTACGCTTTCTGCATACTGTGTAGTATGTAAAGTACTGTATACTGCAGAATAGTAAGCCTTCTGCATATTGTGTAGTTTATAAAGTACAGTTTATTACGGTATTCTCTGATGCAGATCTGTCCAGTATTTAATATTCAGACACACAATACGTACACACAGGGTAGACAGGGGGTTCAGGGGGATGGATTTAATCCACTGTGTCACATGACTCCAGGCTGAATGAAACTTTTCCGTAGATACTCGCAGAGAGAAACGTCACCGTGGATCCTACCTGCAGCCGTGGCGTTCTTGAATGGCCAAGTGTTGATAACGAGAGGCAGAGAGGCATATCCAAGAGGAAACAGGGCCGTTAAAGTAGAAATCCAGAGCGACATCAACATGTTGTCCTGACGAAAAGCGGCACGGACATGACACCAACACGGCTTCTCAAACTTGTTTCCTACTCATTGCTATTATGAACTATTCTAACATACCAGCAGACTGTTAGACACACCAGGACGTTACAGCTAATGAGTTTTAAAAGACACTTTGATTCAATATAACCACAAACTGTAACGATACATTTGTTCCTTGTTATATTAACTTCCTTGTTGTGTCACGTGTTCAGTGGGCGGGGCTTCTTTAAAGGGGAAGTACAAATACTTCGGAACAGGAAGTGATCTTATCTTCCACTTTCTCATACCAATGTGAGAATTTGGAAAAAAAATAGTTTTTGTTAATGTATATTATGTACTTTATAATAACTGTGTGTACAAGGGGATTCATTTTGAATTATTTTGAAAGTTGACAATTATTCTTTATCATATGTGAAATTATGAAATGACGGCCAAATTTATAAACTAATAGATTTAAATCTTGTTTGTGTGGCCATGACTATTGGCCTCTAATAATTTATGATAATTATATATATATATATATATATATATATATATATATATATATATATATATATATATATAATATTGATGTATTTGTTAATTCTTTAGTAAATGTATCTGGTTTTGTCAGATTAGGGACAATAAAGTTTCTAAGCAAAATAAGAAATAAAATATATATTATAAGCCGGCTAATGAAACGTAAAATATGTATGGTACCTTAGAAATAAATTTTATAGAGATGGGGCAGATTCAACTCAGCAAACAAGAGTAACCGACAGGATAGGTTTTTTTTTTTTTTTTATTAGCTTGTAATTGTTATGTGCTTTGTGTCATTGTGACCAATTTCTGACTAAACACTCTTGCTTGGCCATATATTGGCTGTTATCATGCTGGAGGCATACCAGAGGCAGTACTGGGCAGTAGATGAGCTGTGAAGAAATAATGTACATGTCACTGCAGAAATAATAGCACATGTTTAATTATTAACAAGCACTTGTTCCATCCAGGATAGCTGGTTGCAGGGCTTTAACGAACAAGGAACCATCATTAACAAAATGCCAATCACATTATCTGAAAGGTCTACTGACTTTAATGGAATTCACCATGACATTATCAATGTAAAATTTACTTTATGTGACTGACATTCACAGATTGCTAAGAAGTTCATGTTTCCTCTGGTGAATTTGTTTTTTTGACATTATTCTATTAAAGATCTCAATGAGCATTTAACCTGCAATGAGTGTGTGGACTGGGCAGCGCTGATTGAACTAGTAACATCCAATAATTCATACAGGTTTGCAGGATGGCCTTTTCAACCTGGCAGTTTCCACCAGTTGCCCTCATTCACACCAGAGTGCTGACACTTGACCACTTGAGCTGAAACCTGACTGTGCTGTTGGCAGCTTGGGATCGTGGTGACTTTTCTCAAAGGATTCATTCGCTGCAGAGATGCCGGGAAACCGAGGTACGTATCTGCTGCTTGTGCTTTTAGTTGATGTTACTGCTTGTGCTTTTAGTAGAGGTCTTGGCTCAGGACAGTCTGTTTCATGCTTGGCAAATGTCAGCGAGCTGACTAAGCTGCCCTTGTTGCTGTTTGCATTTTCAGCTTTTCTGCTGTGTGCTTTACAAAGATTCAGTTGCATGAATTTGTTAATGACTGTCCTGCAGACGTGCTTGTAGTAGATATCATAGCACCTTCTGTCTGCTTCTTTATCAAGTTACTGTGTCTACAGGTACATTAAACGTATTGACTGAGCATGAAATTTATTTGTTTATTTTCTGTTTGGAACATGCATTAGGCCTTCATGCTATTTATGTTATTATTGACCCAAAATTTACCTGCTGGAAGTGGCTTTTTACCTGCCTCATACAAATTTTTATTTCCTAATAGTTATAAAATAACATTAATAACTAAATTAATTGCCAAACAAATGTTTAAGCTTTGTTTAAGTAAATTCATCTGGAGTTTCCATCACATCCTTTAAAACTTCCCAACTAAACTTCAGCTCATAAACTTTGTCTTTGCCTTCTGCCTAATTGCTGCTGCACAGGTGCGTCTCTCAACAGAGATGAGAGAGAAACGAGATGCCTCACTTAACTCTTTCCATCATCAGCAACAGAAAAAACAATGTTTGTCAATTATTTTGTGCGTGAGCTGCTAGATTTAGAAGCCCAACGTGGCATTTTACTTGCCCTGAGGAAGAGGGCGATCCGTTAACTCAACCCTGTCATGTGCTTCATCTTTTTATGTGTATGGGCTAAGTTGGTCTGGGGCATAGTGATGCTTTGTATTGTTGGCTTTTTTTGGGGGGATTAGGGACGTAAATCACTCTCTTGCATGTGTGTCTTTTGTACATATGATCTGAGTACATTAGCATTTTTTCTTCCACATATTTTATATTAAGATAACCATTAGACAGTATGTTAACTCAAAGTTTTAGCTTCTTCATGGGATCCAAACAGCTAATTTTGCCAATTTTCTGGTATGTGAGAGGATCTAGTTTGCCTCTTGTGTGCATTCACATTTAGTTATCATATATTTCCACTAACTAACCTCGTTGCATGTTTGAGAAGAGTCAGTGTGATTACTGATGGCTTTGCAACTTTGATTGTGTGAAGTTTCCATAAAGAGTAGAACAAAAAAGAACACAATAATCGGGCAATTGCTTTATGTGTCTTAATGATCTCATGTTAGCAAAGTACAAAATCAAAAACTAATGAAAGCTGAATGTCCAAATAGATGTGTCCAAATTCAGAGGCTGGAGCCTCCAAAGGATGTGCTCCACAAAGGTTGGTCCCTCAGAAGATCTGAAGTCCAGCCCCTTTTCCCAAAATAAGAAGGTCTGCTCAGAAACCAGAACTAATTGGACATTCAGGCAGATGTCCTCATCAAGTAGCGTAAAAAAAAATCATGTTGATTACCAGGCTGAGCAGTGTAGCAGTGGTTAATTGGGATAATGATCGTAGTAATGATTAAAAAATCGACTATGTCAATGAGAAAAAGTACAAGAGCACATGAAATTACATATAAGTCCAAAAAGTCCACAGTTACGAAGTTTGAGCTTCAGACAAATATAAATCATCAAAACATAGAAATGTCAGGTCTGAAAGGGGCAGAGAAGGTTTGGTTTCCTCCAGGAATGGAGGAAATAGAAGATAACCCCTTTTGTAATGGAATATACTGTAGCCCAAATGTATCAAGATTGATTACTTTATTTGGCTGTATGCTATAAATAAGGAGCAGACAATCAATACAGAAGCCCAGAAAAATCCAACAGGCCCACAGCTTTTCTTTTTCGCCGTGCATGTGGCATACATTTTAGTTTTACTCCTCGTATTCCCCGCTGGCTTCTTTTCATAAAAATAAATTGCATGACAGTCTAACACAGTTCACTCATACGAGCTGCTCAGTGTAGAGATTATTGGCCTATCAAAGAGTGAACAAATGATGAATGTAAACCTTTAGATTTCTTGATTTGGGTTTTGATTACAAGTCTACAGATCAAAGAAAAATTTCCTTGGAGAGCAGTTTTGGCTAGCATGAAACCACCATTTAAATGTAATTTTTAATTATTTGAGCATATAAATCAATGCTAGTAAGAAGCAGTTTTTGACAGAGTGAAGGAAACATTTGGAGGAAAAAAAATGTTTTGGCATACTCTCCAAGTCAAACCATATGGCACTGCCTTGATATTATATACCTCATGCTGGGTCTGGAATTTTTCTTTCAACTTCCTGGAATAACATATCCCAGCAGAGAAGGCAAAGTGTCCCTCAAGAACAGAAAACTTGATAGAATTGGATCCTCTCATTTCTTGCCAAACAAGAACAAAGCATAGGCCAGGCAGGGGAACTAACAATATAGTCTAACCTTGAGACGTGGACGCCAACAGCGTGCCCTCTTTTACATTATTCATATGAAAAATACAATTTTCACTTATATTTTATTCATTGGTTTTTCCTTAAACAATGGGAAGTCCTAGTG
This sequence comes from Synanceia verrucosa, assembly GCA_029721515.1. NCBI lineage: Eukaryota > Metazoa > Chordata > Actinopteri > Perciformes > Synanceiidae > Synanceia > Synanceia verrucosa. Next base: position 5,895,734 of record CM056553.1, read on the forward strand.
TGATTTTGACAGGGGTATCTAACGGAGAGAAAATGTATGAGAGAGAAAGAGTATTATTGCTTTCACCCGTGTTATTGATCGAAAATTAAAGAACAGCTGCTAAAAGAATAGCTTTTTAATAATACTTCATCAGTCACAAATGTCCTTTTAAGTTCTTTCATGATGTCCTTCGTATCAGTCTCAGAGGGCGTATGCAATGTCACCATGGTTGAGGGCAGTGACATGTTAAGAAATGCATGTGTGTGATATCCAAACCACTGTGCCTCACTGTTATTCCTGCTGCGATTTGCAGCATGTTGTTGTAATGTACAGTTACTGAGGCACATTGGGTGATACAGGATTTTTTGAGGCTGTTACTAATTTCATTTGGCCTTTTGTCACTTTTACGTATAAATATAAACTCATGGTGCGTTCATGTTGTACAGGAACGTCGCTCCAAGTCGGAACAGTATCTCATGAGTTTTTGGTTTAAGTTATCAACGAGGTAATTGAGTTTCTTTTTTAATTAAGTAACTGTAACTAGTACTAGTACGTTACTACTGTTTTTCAGTATCAAGCACAGCACTGGAGGCATGTTGGCCAGCTTCTGTTCACTACAGAATAAAGTACCCAAAATGCACTTTTCTTTTTGAGGAAGCTCAATATCTTTGGGGTGGTTTTGTTGTTTGTTTTTATTGACTGTCCTTTGTTTACATAAAAAAATATGCTTTATTTCTATCAGCACTTTGCCTGTTCTTACTTTTAAAGGGACAAATGTTTGATAGAGTTATTTCTACTTTTGCAGCAGCCTAATGAGCAGCACAGTTCATAAATATTTCTGATAGTAGTCATCTTTATTGTCTATATGTTAGTTAGCACATGCCAAAGCGACCTCAAGCTAAATTTAAAAGCTGATGGCTAAATCAGCCACTAAAGAGCCACTGAACTGTGTACGCTTCATAAGAGTATTAGTCGAGTAACCATTAAGATAGTCAATAGATTAGTCGACTAATCGTTTTGATAGTCAATAGATTAGTTGACTAATCATTTGATAGTCAATAGATTAGTCTACTATCAAAATAATCAGTTGCAGCCCTACATATCTTTGGAATTTCTGTACTTCACTTTCTTGTTTACTTGCATCCGACTTATCTATATATAATTTAACAAGCCAACATCGACCCATGTGTTCCTCTGATTTATTAGTCTAGCTATGTACACATCTGATCAACAACATTGCACAAAACCCAATCATGTTTTTTAGTGATGTTTATGATGTGGTTTCCGTATTGACCGTATACTGTATATTGTACTTCGTTCGCATAGCTATTTATCTATTTTACTATTTATCTCATGCGTCATTTGCACTTTTATCTCACACAGTATAAGTTATGTTACGTTTGGTTGAGTGGCTGCTACATTGTTATTTATCCTTTACGTATTTTATTATTCTTTACCTTGTGTGCTGCTGTCTGTCACTTGTATTCTTTTTTGTTCTACGTTGGTACAAAGACAATGCTGTAAACCAGAGTCAAATTCCTAGTTTGTGAAAAAATGCCTGGCAAATAAAGCTGATTCTGATTCTGATATACCAAATTTAAGGCAAACTATAACATTTTCTTAAACCCAACTAAGTAGTTTTGTTACCCAAACCTAAATGATTAGTTTTGTTGCCCCCTGCTGGTTGTGCTCTTTCGTACACATGTGTAATATTCAGTCTGTAAATTTTGTCACACAGTGTCAACATCACCATCTGGGATTTTATTTCAATTTAAAGCCATAGCAACATTTTGATATTACACTTGGACCTCACGGACCTGTTGATACTGCAGATGTTTAAAATGAAAACTTAATGACTGTGTTTAGTTGAGGGAATACCAGATTTTGTTTTTTTCAGACGTTTTACACAAATCAGAATTGTTCAATTCATCCTCTGAGCAAATAACATGAAGACAAAACAACAAAAAATTCACTGCAATCCCAAGAGTTTTTCTCTAGTTTATCTGGAATGCCAGCAAAGTCAATTAGCTCTTTTTGTGCATTTTCCATGGTGTCTAAAACAGATGGTAGGAAGGTTTGTCCAGAGACTCGCCTTTGTTGTCATAGTTGCAAATGGAGAAGTTCAGATGGTAGCAGTGACAGGTCTCTTGAAAGATAAGTCCACTTTCAAAGTCAATCAATGGGATAAAATGCCAACTAGGTGAGCAGCCTAGCAGCTGTCAACCACGAGAACAAGAAAAAGTCCCAATTGATGGCTGGCACTGGACGAAGTATACTGAGGAACAGATCGCTCCACAGAGAAAACATAACCCAAATTTATCTAACAACATCAGCTCCCACCAGAAAAATTCACAGTCATAACAAATACTGGAGGAATTATCCAGTCCTTCCCCTTTTTAAAGCCTTGCCACAAAATCCCAATTACCTAACTAATTGCTAATTTATTTTCCACACCTTGTCATTCACGTTCAGTGACCAACTGTCACCACTCATGCATGAAACAGCGACTGTCACTGCAATTTTATCAATGACAGAAAATTATTTTTATAAGTGAATAAACATTTAATGAGCTTATATAAGTGCTGTGGCAGCGATGACAAGTCTGTGAACTAAATATGATGTTTATCATTTTAGCCTTGAGACACTTTAATGATAAAACAGAATGTGCATTCATACTGCATTCAGCCTGGACAAACAATTTTACTTATCTGTCTTTTGCTACATTTTTGTTTTTTTCACACATTTACCCTCAGGCATCACTAAGGACTTTTTTGTCATTTTTTTTCTCTTCATCTGGCCATCATTTTGGCTGTGTTTGTGCATATGGTAATTACAAAAGTCAGAAAGCCTCTCTTGACAAATTTTAGAATTGAAATGCTATTTTTTCTAATGGAGCAATAGGACACTGACATTGAGTCATTAAGAACAAAAATCCACTTACAAAAACTTCTATGAAAACTTAATCGATTAATATTTTTTTCTGATTTTTTTCTGCATAGGCTCTGCTGAGAACTACCAAACATTCAATGATTTTGAGGATTTTAACCCTTTAAATGCCAGTTTAAATGCTGTTTTTTTATGAAAAAACAAAAAATAGCTATTTTCCATAAAACTGATTTTTTTTTAACTCAGTCTTAGATGTATCAAAGATTCACTAAAATATTGACTTTGATGCATTATTAGTTTTTGTGTGGCATCAGATTTAAAATTTCCGACCTTCTTGAGTCATTGAGAACAAAAGTGTCCATTTCCAAAAATGCTATGAACAGCTAATATTTTTTTTTTGTTTTTTTTCTGCATAAATCTCTTAAACAACATCAACCCTGCTCAAAACTACCAAACATTCATCTCATGCCACTGTCATTTTTTATGAAAAAACACAAGGTTTTTTTTTTCCATAAAACTAATTTTGGGTGGCTGGGTTTTAAAAAAAATCAGTCTTGGATATAGCAGAGATTAGCCAAAATATTGACTTTGATGAAATATTAATTTTAGTGTAGCATCAGATTTAAAATTTACTACCCTCTTGAGTCATTAAGGACAAAAATGTCCATTTCCGAAAACTGCTGTAAAAACTTAACAGATTAATTTTTTCTGATTTTTTTTCTGCATAAATCTCTGGACTCAGTTTGTGATTGAAACAAAACAAACACATTGCCAGCCTCCAGAAACTCCACATTCATACAACGACTGATGCCCATGAAAATTTCCACTCTGTATTCTAATAAAACTACTGCTAGATTCAGTATGTTCATGTTTTGGGAACACGAGTGGCCAGATTCTGGGAAATGGTTGCCTGTAACCTCTCTGATTTGTGTTTTAGATCACTGTGCTTAATTAACCCATTATGCTCATTCTAAATGATCTGTCCCAGCTGGGCTTGACACTGATCAAAAGCAGAGTGCTATTAGCCGGACTTGCAGCTGTGGAAAAATTGGTTGTTACTCGCTGGAAGCGACCCCACTCCCTCTCTTTTTGAGTGTGGGTTCTAATGTACCTAGATGGTGTGTACTTAGAGCTATCGACCGCCATGTAAGCTAGATGGGGCGAAGGAGTCAATGATAGAGATGAAAAAGCTTTTTGGAGCTTGCTCCTTCCTTTCTTGTTGGTACTATTTTGTTTTCTTTTGAACACTGTCTGCATGTCGTCACATAGGTCTACACAGGAGAAATAGCTTTATTTTTCAATGAGTTTTTTATTGTTACAGAGACAGAAAAAAGAGTTGAAAAAAGTTAAGTGTTATGCCTCCAGTTTATATTGTTGTTGCAAGTGTTAAAGGGCTGAAAAAAATAATAAAAAATATTATCGGAAATTAGTCAGTTATCAGATTTTTTTTCCTGCAAAATATCGATATCGGCGTTGGCCTCAAAAAGTCCATATTGGTCAGGCCCTGCGATAAATTGACTATTTTCTACCAAAGAAATTGTTATGACATTTTTGGATCTTAAATTATAAAAACGTTCTTAAAAGTATTAAATTTGACTTTTAAAATGGAACCCTGACACTGTCCTGTACAGTTATAGATGCTATACACGTTAAACACATCAGTCATTCAATAACAATTCCTCATTCTAGCCAATCCACTTTATAAACCATTCAACTTTTTTGGAAACATCCAGTCATGTCGGCTCTTGAGATCATGTTAGCAAATCTGCATAGTCAGTCATCCATCTACCGAGGCTTCAGGAGCTTAGATACAGCTGTATTATTTGTGATTGAATGTTTGAGGCTCCTGCAAACCAGGATTTGAAACCATCCAGTGTTTGCGTTTTCATTTAGTTGAAGCTTGCTGTACAGACTGTCAGACATGCCGGATTAAAGATAAATCCATGCATGTATTTATAACTAACAGTCAGACTTCTAACTAACAGGAAGCCGGGACCCAGCTAAATGTCATGTACGCTGTGCTGCAGCTCCAGGCGACAAATACCCGAGTTTAGCAGAATATACTTTGCAGCGTGGACCACATAATGCTTTTGTTGTCATCATCCAATCCTGTTGGTGGGTGGATGAATTCCTGTGAGAAATCTACAACCTACTGCACGTTCTGCTGTTTTACAAAAGGAATAAAGAAATTGTGTGCAGAGGGGCACAGTGGTCTCAGCTATGTCTGCTTTCAGGTTTAATTCAAGGTAATCATGGAATATTTGAAAGCTTTGCCAGTATTTCCTTTGCGGCAAACCTTGGATCTCTTCCTTTTTTTTACATTATGCATTATTCTTTTTGCCAGAGCATCATGTCGTCGTTAATTGGAAGTATTTGATGTGGGCTGTGATCCGGCAAGAATCTAGTGATGAGATACAAATCATCTTACAGTTCAATACAATTCAATACATTGCAATACTGAAAGCAAGGGGATATTTTGTAGACGTCAAACACACCGCTACATGCATAAAATCTGAATCTGCGTTTGCATTTTTCACAGTTCCTGTAACATCAAAGCACAACACACAATGAGCCACAAATCTTTGCATGTATATGATGAATTTAAAAACCACAATCGATGCGGTATCACACAACATAACATTGCACAATATTATTGATATTCTCTTACATTTGAGCAATACTCCATTAATGGCGTACGGCCCAGACATATTTTTCTCTGATGTGACTTTGTGTGCTAAAAGTGCCAACTGCTGATTTATTTTCCATAATGTCACATTTGTCTCAAGACAATACCAAGAAATTCACCTCGACCTGGTCAGTGAGTACGCCCAACTTCCACTGTACCCTCTAGTATATGTACGAAGGTATAATGTACTCTCTTTTGCGCGCTGCTGTTTTATGATAAACGATGCAATAAGTTGTAGCTTGTTTGCCGAATACATGAAAAATGGCAACAGGAAATGAAGTATTCTTCTTATTTATTTTTCATTTCACTTAAAGGAGATCCATCTCCTCGGGAATCAATTTGAATATAGTTGAACAAAGAAGGCCCTCACACATCAATGAGAAAACGAGCTGGGGAATTCAGTGTAATACATTAAAAGTCCCTTGCAAAGTTACATCCAGGACAAGGCTCCTTAATTCTATTATGCACTTTTCTGTGCTGCTCTTTCCATTTGTCGAAATCAGTCTTCGCGGCTCTTTTTGTTGTCACAACTGATAAGTTTAAATGCCTCGGTAAAGGATTTAGATGCACTCCACATACTGCAGGTCTATTAAAGTCACTCTGCTGGGGGGGGAGGCTCTGTTTAGACAAAGGGAAGTGACAGAACAGTGCTCATCAGTAGCTTTAGTGATCCAGCTTAGTCAATCACAATGTAATTGTGCCTCTGATCCAGAGGATGGGGCTGAAGCATTAACCACACAGTGCTGATCTGCTATTCTGTGTATGACATAGTGTGTCTAATAAAGCTGCAGTGATTTGTAAATTAAATTATAGCTCACATCTGCATACTTCCATTCAGATTTCCAACTGGCTAAGGCCTACCTATGTGTCTTATTTGTTTGAATAATAATAATAATCCACCATAACGGCATAACACAAAATGACAATGAGGTGCATGTCAGACTTGAAAATACAGTGATGGCCCCATAGAAAACTCCAGGTTTCTTCCAGCACACTGGATCAACTACTGCAAAATCCTGATCCCTAAACATCTCTGAAAGATGTTTTAGAAGGGTTTCAGATGTCTTTAGAGGAGAAAACGTACGTCTCGGCAAATGTATCACAAAACCGCAGGTATTACTCTGGAGATTTAAATTCCTCTTCACGCATAAGAGAGCAAGAAGAGGCACTTTTTCCAGTATTGGCAGGGACACGTCTCTCCTCTCTATTCCCTGCTGCCTGAGAAGTCCTGATAAGACACACAAGTATCTGGGGAGGAGTGTAACCTCAGCAAGCTGAGGTGGGATTCAAATTGTTTGATGGAGTGACTGATTAACTGTTTTTATTTTTTTATTTTTTTTAACTCCCCAGTCTAGCCTTTGAAGTTGTGATGGTGGTGCCATTACAGTTTTTCTTCCAAGCCACTGAATGACAGCAGGTATTAAATTATTTCTGACACTGTATTACTGAGAGACACATAATTTGCTCTCAGGCACAGTGACTGTAGGGCCGTTCTAATGGCAGAGCGATATTTGAGAACTTTTTGCAAAAAATATATCCATGCAAATGTGGTCTTTTTAAATAATTCGCAAATCCATAATACTAAATTCCAGCAAAATATTAAACCATATTTAACTTACAGTAAATTTCCACTTTTTTTCTCTCAAGTCTTTTCAGTCCAACAGCCAATTATAAATAAATTTAAACTAACTACTCTCATAAACCTCGAGAAGAGTTTTTAACAGTCTTTATTGAAAGAAATGAAATTTATTAAATGAATTGAAAGGATTTGTTGTATTTGTTTTCTAGATGTATGCAAAGTATGAGTTAATTGGTTGCTAAAATTATGACCACAAACTTGTGACAGCAATTATGTGTTTAAATTAAATTCTTCTTCTTCTTCTTCTTTGACCAATTCGAACAATGTGTTAGTCCATCTGGTCAGTTTGAAAATTTGGCATTTTTTTCTTTTCTTTTGGATGAGTGGAAAGAATCTCAAGTAGACATTTATATAATTAGTTTATTTCACTCCACTTTGTCTATTTATGTCTCTCTCTCTTAAATTCACTAAAAACATCCTCTCTATATTCTGAAGTTTTTTTTTATTTATTGGTTTGGTCATATCTCATCCATAGCCTGAACTATAGAACAATTTATGCTGAAAATTGAATTTTTATGGCCTTTGACAGTATTTTCTCATATATATACTGATAAATTTTGACATTGACTTTAATATGTCAACAAAATGAAACAATAATTTTGAACCCATAACATTAGCTAATGATCAGAATTCTGTTTTGGAAATGTGTGCAATTAGCACATTAAATAAGATAATCAATAATTTTATGTATCAGCATAAGCTTTATCTCCCTGTTGATCTAATATATACTTTTTATCTATACCTTTTTAAAGACTATAATCTTCTAAAATAGGTAGGCACTTTTTTAGCCATTGTTTCTCAAACAGGAGTAATAGTAGTAGTAGTAACTCTGTTAGTAAGCATTCAATGCAGTTGGACTTGTATCTAAAAATAAGCTGTGGTCGTGTAACTGAAGGAACTTGTGACATAATGTGTCACCTGAACAGCTCAGAGTGGCTCATTGATGTTTTTCTAATAGTTTTTTTCAGCTATACAGGCTTTGGATATGTAGATAATTAACTCTTTGAGTGCCAAGCACTTATATTTATATGCTTTAAAATAGCACGCTTGAATGCCGTTGACGTATATATATGTCTTTCCTTTTTTTGGCTGCAGGGACAAAAGAGTGCTCTCACACAGCCTGTGAGTAATTTTGGGGCTTCTGGGATTTGTAGTTGGGACATAAAGAGATGGTATACGCCACAGAGATCAAAGCAGGAAGTGAAGACGATCGAGATTAGAGAGCAAAACAAACAGAATCTGGACAAAAAGTGGTGTTTTTTGTTAAAAGTGTCCTCTACTCTACCTCTGATAAAACAATAATGGAACATACAAACATTTTTTTCATGATGAAATAGAGAGTCTCTTCTTTTATTTGAACTATTCAGCGTTTTCAGAATCATAGTGTAAAATATTCTGTGGATCTTGAAATATGACTCAAAATGGACAAAAACGCTGGCACAAGGCACTTTCTGTTTTAGAAAAGAGCTAGCGCTCAATGAGTTAAGTTTGAGCAATAAACTGTTGGTTTTCATCTTTATTCTTCCTGACAATACGGAAAACTTAATATTTAAAGCAGTAACACATGCTGTCATAAAACTATCTAAACTACAATGCTGTATGCCTCTGCCTTTAATTCACCAGCTTGATAAAGGCAAAGTAGCTGCAAATGTCTGGGAGGTAAAACATGGTGTATTGGACGGTTGATGTTGTGCGACTGGTTTGATGGACGACACCACTCTGCTTTGCATGCATTCTCAATATTAAAGCACATCTGCGCTCTTGTTCAGATATCTTAACTAGTAGAAGGTACCGTACATGTTACTCTGACACCAACCTCTATGTGGTCCTCCATGTAATCTCTGTGCGTTCAGGGAACTTAATCAGAGCTCCATAGCCACTGTTTGCATTGTAAGCCATTATGTCTTCATGAGTTTGGGGTCAAGGGCCTTTGACAAAGACTTTGTATCAGTGTGTTTCTGTCCTGAAGAAGGAACTCTTGGAAGCCCTCAGTCACTGGCTCACAGGGGGAATACAGCCTCCCATTAGGGATTGAGCCAACTACCTTATTAATTAGCCTTTGCAGCTTTAGGCCAACCTGCTAACCCATTTAATGAGTAAATAATTGCTTCGTAGGTCTTATGTCATCATGTCTTTTATTAATATGGCAAGTTATCTCAAAATTACTCTTGAACCCTCGGAGTGCCAAAACGAATTTGGAGCAGAGGAGAATTTGGCCCGAAGATCTTTCTGTGGGCTATAAATCTGAGAGGATTGCTTCCAAAATAAGATAAATTCCGATTTGATTCCTTGAGGATTTTAAGAATTGTCGAAAGACTTTTTTGACAGGGGATTGTTATCAAATAATTGGAAAAGTACATCCAATTTAAATATCTCTCTAGAACTTGTACACACAGATAAATGAAACGTTTGGCTTCACTTATGCCTTTTACCTTAACTTGTTTCACTTTTCACACTTTCCCACCACTCAGCTTTCATTAGCTTTACTTAAAAGTAATTTAATTATATTTATACAAATAACAAAGCACAGACATCCACATGCACAGGGATAAATAGATATGTCGTTAATCTCCAGGGTCAAACCATGAGCGGCAGTGGAGATAAACGAGTAATTCTAGGAATGCATATCATTTTACATGTTGACTTAACTTTGAGCAGTTCTCCAAGGCCTTAGTGGCTCTTTGCTAACTGAGTAATAATCATCTCGCTTTCCACAGCTAATCAATAACTTGTCTTTCTTGGTCTATAGCCAACTTGTGATTGATGAATGACAAATCAGTGAGGGTTTTTATGAACTTGATCTCTTTGTTACACTGCACCGCTGTGATGTCATTCATTCATTGTATCAGCGCTGAACTGAGGGTCATGAAATGGATGTTTGTCTTTTAAGTGGATGTGTAGTGTTGACTGCTTGGTAGCTGTTTAAGTGTTATAGTGTGGAACATATGTGTACTTTTTTAAGGGAGACTTAAATTTAATCACAGTATTCAGTTGGGGTGTCCGGATCCGATATTGATATTGGTTCGAGAGCAAAAAAAAACAAGTATTGTTTCGATTATATTGATATCAACACAACACATTTATATGTCAAAGTGTTTTTTTGTTGTTTTTTTTTCATAAAAGGGCACTCTCACACAGCCTGTGAGTAATGTTGGGACTTCTGGGATTTGTAGTCAGGACATAAAGACACGGTATACACCACAGAGGTCAAAGCCGGAAGTGGAGACGATCGAGATTAGAGAACAAAACAAACAGAAACTGGAAAAAAAGTGGTGATTTTGGTGAAAGTGTCCTCTACTCTACCTCTGATAAAACAAGAACAGAACAAGGTGAAAACTAATTTTTTTTTCATGATGAAATAGAGAGTCTCTTCTTTTATTTGAACTATTCAGTGTTTTCACAGACATAATAAAAAATATTCCGTGGGTCTTGAAATATGAGTCAAAATGGCCAAAAAATGCTGACACAAGGTACTTTCTATTTTATAAAACGGCTGGCACTCAAGGAGTTAAGTTGAAGCAGCATCACAAAAAAACAGCAGGGAGATTTCTTCTAATTCATTTTTGATTTAGTTGTAAAATATGTTTATGTTTAAATTAAATTAGTGGTTATTTTGCAAACATATATTTTTTGTTTTTATTGGATTTATTGAGGTTATTTTTAAGGGTCTTTGAGCTTATTTTTTGTAATTTATTTTATTCAATTGTAGAATATTCTTATGTTTAATTTTAACATTGATGTAACCTATTGGTTAATAATACATGGATCAGTTTTTCTCATACCTACTGTTGCTGACTGTTGTTCTCTATTTGAATAATATCACTTGATTAAGCTTTCTTCTAACAGTCCATACTACAAAGTATGTATGATCCGTGCTGATATTGTATTGGATCGATATCAGTATCGGCCAGTCATGGCTGCAATATCGGTGTCGTAACAGAAGTGAAAAAGTTGTATCCGTACACCCCTAATGTTCAGAGTGGCCTATTTTTAGATAATCAATGACAAAATATCAGTTAATAAACAAACAAATAGTACTATTACTACTCTAAAGCTCTGAAACATGACCTTCTTTCTCTAAATAGAAAATGTGTAAAAGGCCTGAAAGTTATAGTGAGTGAATGTGTTTAAATCACCTTCTCGCCTTATAAAATCTGCACTTCATTTAGCTGGAAAAGTAATGACCATCAGTGGGTTTGTAAATAACCTACTTAGAAGACATTATGCTGGAAAATGTGCTAATTAGCAAGAACAATGCTTGCACTGCCGGTGTAAAGACATCTAATCCTTGTCCTCTAAAGCTCAATGCATGTCTCTGATGTGTCAGAGCCCATTCTCTGACATTATAAAGAGATAGGGAATCATTTCTTTGGTGTTCAGTAAGTCTGACTACTGATGCCAGAAAGTCTATATGCAGCAAGGCCCTTAAATGTGTCCAATCTGAACTAGAAAGAGCAAACAAAAACACACTTGCAGTTGTTTCAAAAAGTGCTTCTGCTCACCTTTTTTCTGTCTGGATGTAATTCAGATGTCTGAATTATGAGAGAAGGGAAAACATGCTGTGTTGATATGTATGAAATATTAATTCAAATTTTATTGGGGGGGGGGGTTAAATGCAGAAAAACTGAGGAGAAAGATCACCCTATTACCCTATTAACCCTATTACAAACAGAACTATATTTAGTAATGTCATTGTCATTTTTACATGATTTCAGATAAGATATTCGTTTATCCTTTAGACAGGGAAATACGCATCATTACAGCAGCAAAGATGATAGTGCAACATTACAAGGAGGGTGTACTGTATATGTATATATCATGCTAAGTATCATGAGTCGCTGCTCATCCCTCTTAATCAAGTCATATTCTAACACCATCTCAAAGGTAATGTGCAGGAAAAGAATAAGTCAAATGGATGGGGTGACTGTGTATTATACTTTACATACACTTACACAGGAGTAGTTGTGTTTTCAACCCCATGACAGTGTTCAGATAGTGATAGTGATACTGACTGGTCAGGAAGGATTATTGGGAAGCTGCAGTGTGTGTGTGGACAGCTCTGAACTCAATGCTCCTTTGCTGCCGTTCAGGCTGATGTCTAACAGCCATGACAACAGCTGCTTTTTGACTGGCTGCTTATGAGGCAATTTGTCAAAACTCCTGACAACTTAGACGAGGAAATGCTGCAATAAAGGAAAACAAGTGTCAGTCGGGGCTTTGTGAAGTAGACAGGCGGCAATGAGTCAAGGTATGGCGCTAAAGACTGAATGGTTTTCTGACCCATCCTGAAGGACTGATCATGGAGATGTCACGTTGTTTTGGTGGAAGCTAAAACTCATGAGCGATGGGTATGTAAGATTTATTGGGAGAGAAATCACCTGTATGGCAGATACAGTTAAAGTGTAGCAGTATTCAAAACTGCCTTCATATTACTGGCAAATCTCTATCTCTATCATAAGGATGCAGTATGAAATTTTCTACTCTGCAAATACGGGTGTTTTTTTATATCTATATATTTTTATTTTTATTTCTTGTTTATGCCTTTAAGCCTACAATATTTCATTATGTGTGCATAATGACAATAAAGACTCTTGAAACGTGAATCTTTGCAATATGCGAGGTTAGTTTTTAACTGTCAAACAGGTTCTTGAAAAACAGTCCTATCTCTATTGCAATTTTATAAATGCAAATGTTCGATATTTTTGGTTGTTTCTTGGTGTGATTTTTGCAGGCTTGTAGAATATGATGTGTCTGCAGCACCACAGTATTTCATTTAAAATGCTATTTTACAATTGTTGAGAATTGTAGTCTGCCATATAGTGATTTAGAATTTATTCTTTAATAATAATTGTAACAATGCTTTTCAAGATGACATTTTATAATAAAGCACAATTAAAAGAAGAAAAACCTCAGAACATATGAAAACAGTCAACATTAAAAGTGTTTTCAAAGGGGTTAGTTCTGGAGGTGGGGAGGTCAGTGCAGGTCTGAATATTTATGGGCAGAAAGTTCCAGAGGTGCAGTGCTTGGTTCTGGGTAGGTGGGCGAGTGTGGTGGTGGAGCTGGTCTGTGAGGCAGGAGAGGCTTTGTAGGTGAGGAGGAGGATTTTTGAAGTGAATGAGTTGTTTGACAGGGAGCCAGTGGAGGTTCTGGAGGATGGGGGTGATGCGGTCACAGGAGCTGGTGTGGGTGAGTTCTGATGTTCAGGCTGGAGTCTGTTGAGCAGCTATCAAGATAAATATGTTATAAGTCAAACCTGGACAGACAAAATGAGGACAATAATGTGTTTTTGAGCATTAAAGCATGTAAACATATTATAGAAATGCAGAATACAAACAAGAACCTGAAAATATATGTTTGCTTTATATTTACCCTTCAGATTCGGGGTGTCCTGATACAGTGATACCGATTTTGATCAATACAATATCAGCACGAATCATACATGCTTTCTTACTTATTTTGTAGCATGAAATTTAGAAAAGGTTTGATCAAGTGATATTACTCAAACAGAGAGTAGTCAGCAACAATAGGCGCAGAAAAACTGACCTCTTTATTTGTAACAATGGGTTACATCAATTTTAACATGAAACATAAAAATATTCGACAATTGAATTAAATAAATAAAAAAAAATAGATGACCCTGAAAATCCCCGTTGTTTTTTGTGATGCTGCTTCAAATTAACTCAAATTAACGCCCTTTTATAAAAAAAAAAAAAAAAAAAAACAGAAAGTGCCTTGTGCCAGTGTTTTTGGCCATTTTGAGTCATATCTCATGATGCATAGAATATTTTGTACTAAACACTGAAGAGCTCAAATGAAAGAAGAGACTCTCTATTTCATCATGGAAAAAAATTTTGTTTTTACCTTGTTCCATTGTTTTTTTTATCAGAGGTAGAGTAGAGGACACTTTCAAAAAAAAATCACCACTTTTTGTACAGATTGTGTTTGTTTTGCTCTCTAATCTCGATCGTCTCCACTTCCTGTTTTGGAAGACGCCGATGTCAATACCCACTGCTGCGGCTGGAATCACGAGAACGAGACTCGCCGATTAACGAGATCTCGCAAAATCACGTGTAATCGTGCAATATAGTGGGTTGTAGTGGAGCGTCAGTGAAAGGGAACGACCTCGTGTTTGCTGAGTAGAAGAAAATCAATTATATTATCTGCCACAAACACGGATTATTTTATTTTGAAAATAAACCTATGCTTTACATTGTGCCTGTACACGACTTCCTGTCAACAAAAATAGAAGCTCTGTCGATTTGTTTCGGCAGGCGTCGGCAGCGAATTCAGCGTTTTATGATGTCAGCCGATAGCCGATATCAGTATCGAACCAGGACACCCCTACTACAGATACAGGCTTTTTTATAGACATGCACTGATGTATGACATGTTGTTCACTAGAGAGAGGAAAAGAGGTGATTATTTGCTGCCTCTCTGTGCTGTGTACACACAGTATGTGAGTATTTACTGTATAGATGTGACGGAGGCTCCTCAACTCTCCTTTGTCATTGTCCTCTTTTCAGAAATGGTTTGAAATGATGATTTGATTGTTCGTTGCCTTATGCAGTACAAGTTTCTTCACCATCACCTGTGAATTTGTCACTTCCTGTCAGTTCTTTTGTGTCGGTGTCAGTCAAATGGCTTTTGACCATGACACACTTAAATAGAGAAAGAAAAAGCATGTAACTGTGTTGTACACAAGCCTCTTGAATGCAGCGTTTGTGGGATATGTCTTATCTTCACAGATAAGATAGTGGCTTGAACTGAGTCTTTTAAAGTTATTTCTCACTCCACAGAGTTTTTCAAAAAACACTTGGGATGGAAAATTAAATATAATTTATGTCAAAGTAATGAAATGAGCGTCAGTGTCTTCTGAGCACTGACCGCTGTTACCACTGCTTCCTAGAACACAACCAGTTCAATTGAAGTTAATTAGAATGAATGTAGCAGGAATTATTTGGACGATTGAGACAAATAACCAATCTGTGCACCGCAATTGAATTGTTTTGTTGGCAATAGAGCTTCCAATCAGGGTTGGACACCTCTCCTCTCCCTGCTGACTTCAGATACCAAAAGACAATGTACGCTCATTTGCTTAGTAAAGATTTTTTTTTTCTTTTAGCCATGCTGATTTCCAAATTAAATTTAAGGGCAGCTTCTTGCCAAGCTAAAGAAAAGGACCTCTGGAGTGCTGCGAGTCCCTGTTTTGATCACTGTTCTCTTTCAGGTTGGAGAGAGAATTATTGATTTGGATTCAATTGAAACTGTTGTGAAAGCGAGAGGTCCATTTGTCGAAACTTGCTGGCGTGCGTCGCTCCAGATAATGAGGAAGCATAATGAAGCATGTTAACTCGGTGTTCCGTCAACATCAAAGACGTCAGTGACGGCACTTTGATTGGCACCTGTCGCCAAATCAATGGAACTGACTAACATTTATGCCTCGCCATCTGTTTTATTCTCGTGTAGTATGGGTTTTTGAACAAGTGGGAAGAAGCTATGGTAATTCCCTACCTCTGTCATTTTTTTTCCTGACAGATTCAAGAGCGTAAATGAGCATGTTTTTCCATGTGCCGCTGCTATGTCATTTCCACTTCTCCGCATAGATGAAATAACGCATAATGTCACGTTGAAGTGAGTGCAGAAAATCACAAGCTATAGATGTTTGGATGGCTGCGTCTGCTTTATTCCCACTGCTATTCCCTCATAAATCTGCCAAATACAGAATATCTCAGTGGTCAAATCACAATGAACCCAGCAGCCCAAATGAACTTAAATAAGGTGAATGAGGAGGTGTGGCATCGTTGTACGAGCCAGGATGATGTGGCGTGCAGATGAAACGGTTGAGTTAGTCCTCCCATGAGGGGCTATCCCTTAGATCTTTAATTAGGGCACGAGAGAAGAAAAAAGACAGGAAAATGTAATCAATCCTCTCACTGCTGGGATTTCTGTAGTGGGAATATGCAATAATGTATATTCCCGCAGGACAATATTTTCATCAATATTCTATTTAATTGTAATCACATAAATTAGTGGCGTGGTTTTAATAATTTTATAGACCACTCAAACCTGAAATTTTGTTGTAACTGTTTCCTCGGGTTACACCTGATTACAGATTGTGGTATTTAACATACTAGCTTTAAAAACTGGTACATAACCATCAGACTCTGTTATATGGATCAGCTAAAGTTAACACATTTTTGTTTGGGAGCTGATGCCGAACTTGGTGTTTATGAGGACACAGTAGAGCGAGGTCGTGTTCTAGTCCTAATTAATGCGCACAGAGGATTGAAGCTTCCATTTATGCCACAAGACATTTGGGATAACTTTAATTTCTGGAGTACAGAGAGAACTGATGCTCTGACACGAGCAGCAGGGGGTCTTTGAAAGCGGGCGGCGGTTTGCCGTGAAAGGGCTTTGAACATCTCCCCCCTAAAGCAGCGCACGAATCAAAAGCAAAGGCTAATGCGCCTTACACACCACTGTATTTTTTTTTCCATATCCAAAATTGTCTTGTGCTGTTCATATTCATGTTAAATCCTTGTTAGGTGCACGTCTGACATGGCAACAGGCAACTTCTTGTAGTTTTCCCCTCACATTACCACACACACACGTCACTATACTGTATAACCGCCGTCCCTCAGGTTTGCATGAATTTAGCGGTGAAGCTAAATTTAGCTATTAAGCTGAAATGTGTTTCTGTTATGATGTTTCCAGCTCGTTGCTTTCTGACCCTCTGCTACCCCCCCCCGCAGAGCAACAAAGATGTTGTTGTTCTTGTCAGATGCTCACAGCAGCTAATTAGAGAGAGAGAGACGAAGATTCGAGAGAACCAATACCATTGCCATAGGTAGTTAAATGGAAAAAAGAAATCATGTCCGCTTTCGGTAGACGTGTAAACAATACGTATACTTCAAAGGATTTCCACAAATATAAATCAAAGAATCTGATGTTTGAGTCCAAGCGTGTGCGACAGAACTTCCTGTTAAGGTAAAATAAATTGATAGAGATCAAGCACGGGATGCTGAGCTACTTCTACCTGATATCAACGCTAATGAGAACTCCCATCGTTGGAGCATCTCAGAGGATGAAAGTTTGGTTTACACATGTAAACACTTGCCCAAGTGCTTGATCAGGGGCTACATCTCCAGGGAAATATATGTCATGTAGGAGCATGCTAGAGCGCAACATGTTTAATTTTGACACCGCAGGGAGTTCATGTCTGAGGATCCATTTATTCAGATGTTAATTACATGAACTTGAGACCAAACGTGCATTATGCTATCTCACGATACAACGCCAAATCCTCTCGATGGACGAAGTGACTGCTGATGTCGTCAGCTACAATTATCTCTGCAGTTTGTAATGGAGAGAAACAAATTGAATAGCTGTGTAGATGAAACTGCGAGCAAACCTTATGATCTGTGAAATTCCAAATGTAGCCTCGTGGGGTGCAGCTGGTAACTGTTTTTATCAGGATGAGCCTGAGGAGTTAAATAAACTTCATTAAGCCTTTTTTACTCCAATAAGAGCTGAATACAGCTGAAAGTTACTCCCTCCACACGCTTTACCCTACCATAAAATCAGCGCCTTAGTTAAAATAAAACACCCCAGAATCTGTTTTCCCTTTGGCCCATTTCAGTACTGTTTGGATGTCTTGAGACTATGTTTGGATAAAATGAGAATAAAATAGCCTTTCTCCAATTTCTTGGGGTTGGCGCTGTGCCTTGCAGCCACATCCTTCAGCGGTTTAGTCCTTTTGTCTGGATTTACATTGTTTTAGTGAAACAAAAACACATATTGTCTGTTATCTAATGAAGGAATATACAATGAGGGCAGTCATTACTGTACATTACGTGTCTAATTCAGTGTGGCGAATTCTGAATACACAGTATAATATTATCCCACTTAACCTTCTCATCAGATAGTCAGCTAAGGACTAGACTAAGAGATGTGCTGATGATCAGTCAAGAGTCTTGATCTTCCTCTCATATGCACTCAAACAACAAGAGAGTCTGTCCGTCAGTGATATTAATAACCATAATAGTGTAAGTTAATTCTACAGGTTAATTCAGGCAGATAATAATATAATTTATGAAGGACATATTTGGAATATTCCAGGGTTCTCGTGGTTCCTTAAAAAAGTTTTAACACATTTCAAATTAAAATCTGCGTAATTAAAGTCTTAAATTATCTTAAATTTACCGTAAATTTGCAGTAGGTATTGAATTTTCAGACTGTGCGTTTAATGCTAATAGGAAATCAGAGATTTACTGCAATTTTTCATGTGATTTTGTACACAAAGTTCACTTCTTTGTGTTACAGTTGTGAAATTCAAGTTAAAGTGTTATGCCTTCAATTTATATCATTGTTGCAGGTGTTAAAGGGCTGAAAAAAATCATAAAATTTGTTATCAGAGATTAGTCAGTTGTCTGATTTGTTTTCCTGCTAAGTATCGATATCAGCATTGGCCTCAAGAATTCTGTATCAGTCAAGCCCTACAATAAATTGGCTATTTTCTAAAGAAAAAGAAATCCAAAGAAAGTTGTTATGACATTTTTGGGTCTTAAAAGGTTCTTAAAAAGTATTAAATTTGACTTTTAAAATGAACCCTGTGTTCATGTTTACATTTATTATTTATGTCTGTGCTGAATCTGCCCTTTCAGTTTTACATATATTTACCTGAGTTGAGGATATCCTGGCTTTTGATTGGTTAATTTGGACATGTGATTCAAGAGTAGGAAGTGAAGAATTAAAATAATTCTGCACAGAATTATCTGTCTCCATCCTGCTATTGAATCCCCACATTACAGTAATATAAATCTAATAATTTTCACTGCATCTTATGGAAAATTTACGCACAAAATAACTAAAGAGTGTAAAAATTAATGAAGAAAAATGTGAAGTAGCTATTTATATGTATTATTTTCTGGTGTAATCATACTAGTGTAGCAGTCACATGACTTCACCAAGGAAGGCAGCATATGTCAAATATTTAATTTCTCCTATCGTCACATAGTGAAGTGTCCTGGAGGGAGGAAGGTACCTTAAAAATGACATCAAGCAGTAGTGTCTACCTTAGGGCGAAAGTGTTTCGTGTTGACAAAAATAACATTTTTGCTGGCTGTAGCAGTAATGTATAACTTTAAATCACCGTTTCACCTTTAAGATATTTTCTACACTTATCCAAGTTTCACGTCGAACCATATCATACATACACCATAACCCCTTCGGCGTCTGTGAGTGGTGGAGTATTTTTATCTGAATGCAGTTCTCTAGGGGAGTGAGATTGCTGAACGCCTACGCAGCCTCGCTGACAGCCTTCAAACTAAGCAACAGCACTGCCACCGAGATGCACTGCCTCGGTTTGTGTCGTCGCGACGTACTTGCTTTTGACGGTCTTATGGCGAATGGATGTCGTCACACGCGTGCAAACACACACAGAGCCAATGCTATCCAGTGCTAATGGTGCGCCTGCAACCAAAAACTGCTGAAAAGTGACCCCGGCTGCGCCCTTGTCACCGACTCGCCGTAACAAGTGAATGGAAATTGGTTTTACCTGAGTCAGGTAATCATTACTAAATGAATTTGCTGCTGGGCCAAGGGTATAAGTGGGATAAATATATATCTCTGAGATGAATACAAATTTCACTTATGTAATGAAAGGCAGGCCGGTTATTGATTTTGGAGGTTGCACTCTGCATGCTTTTCATCGCTGGCCTGTTCTACATTAGAATGATGAGTTTTCAATTTGGCAGGTGTTTATATGAAACTGTCACCAATTATAGCAACGAGGATTTTAATGTTTTGTTGTTTTTTTTCTGCGATCCTGCAGGACCTCTCGTCCGGTACAGATATGCAAATCATTTTTGTTTCATGCATGCATAATGAGTGTGAATGTTGTCATCATGTAGATTTTTTTCTTCTTCCAACCTGTGTTTTTGTGCACTGTCATCACCATAGCACACACACACATCACCTTCATTACCATCAGCTGCACTGCCATCATTTGCATCCTAATCATCATTATAATCAGAGATATCATAATTATTACCATTGCGACTGTACGGATAGCACAATCATTGCCATTGTGGCGCGTTAATAAAGTGGCAGTGATTCATTTTTCCGAGGCTCTGACTGTGTTCATTACGCCTCAATAACAGATGGACCCCGTTAACTGCACACGTCTGACGACTGCTGAAGAGTCGGCTTCAGCACACGGAGCAGCTGGGAGGACATGGCCCGTGTTTCAGAGCCGGTCCACACTCTTCAATAATTCAACCCTTCCAGCTGTCTCATATCAGGCCCCAAACTCCACGGCCTCCAAGCTCACATCACAATTACACCCAGGCTGTGGACCAGCTATAAGTGGACCCTTGAACCAATGTTGTTACTTAAAAAAATCAATGTATTAAACTGTGCTATAGGAATAACCTTGGCTTTTGTTGAAGAGAAAGTTTCTCATAGGTCCCTTTCAGTCTAACTAATTTTCCCGAGGAACTGAAGATATTAGTCTTTTTCCTTTTTTTCCCTTCTCAAGGCAGACTTTTTTTGTAGCACAAGATATCTTTAATTATTGACTGGTGCCCTGAAGGAGAGTGGTTAAAGACCCTTGAATTTATTTGGTCTCTTATAGGGCTTCCTGGAAGAACAGAATGGATCTATGGATGTGGCATCCTGGTGAGATGAAAGTCTAATTATCTCTCAAGAAAACGTGTGGAAAGGCTTTTTAATTAGGACCCGACCGAATCCGCGCACTGAGAATTTGTACATTGTGATGGATGGTGTGTGCATCTCCTTAGTGACTACAGATGGAATAAGAATCCGACGAAGGGGAGTGGACTGTGTAAAGCAGGGTGGCCGGTGAATGAGAAACCACGGGGAGGAAATGTGCTCGGTGGAGGAGGGAGAAACCTCCTCTCTTCAACCTAGGGTTGAAGGGGGAATTGGACGGGTGTACTCAGGAGTATAGAGGTTATGGTGAGACTGAGGGAGGCGTGTGAGGCCTGATCACATGATCCATGAGGCAGTCAGCAGTGAAGAAGAGGAGTAAGAGTTGGAGGGAAGTAAATAACAAGGAGATGTAAGGGGGAAAAATACAGAGAAAGAGGGAGCAACAGAGCCCCGAGCGGTAGCCATGATTGGTCCCATTCCGTGCGTACAGCCGATTGGTTTGCCTTCTCCACACTCCCCTCTCCTTGGCTCTTACCTCCCCTCTCATCTCAGCAGGGGGTCCCACGGCCGCCAAGCCCCTTAATGCTCCACTATTCTGCGTGGCTGGCATGCAGAATACATAACCACGACATAATCTTAATCAACGTCTTTGCATGTGTAGGAGGAGTAGAATAGTAGAAACCGTTTTTGCTTTGTTTTTGCCTTTTGACACAGTTCAAGAAGAAACAATAGTGGCATACTTTTTATGAAGCGTACGTATGCAACAACAGCTTCACGAGTAAGTTTACCAGGAAAAAGAGAACACGCAATAACGTGATTATGTCGGTGCTAACTCGATTTGAAAGCTTGAAAGAGTGGATGTGAGCTCTGGGTACATTAGGTGTGCCTCAGAATTTGAATGCTTTTGGAATACAGCCTCACGTTTATGTATTCAGAGCAGCTCAGGAAAAAAAAAATATCATTTATTCAAAAATAAACATGCTGTTTGGTTGCGGGTTCCCTGTCAAAACCAGCAGCATATTGATTCTGAGAGTTTCTATAATTGTCCTGGTCTTTTTCCTCCTCATTTCACTCATTTGGACTATTTAATAAGCTCGACACAACTCCTTCACCTGTACAGCAGCAGGGAATCATCTCGCTTGATTGATAATTGACAAAATTGATCGAATAGATGAACCATCCCTGATCCTTTCGGGACACAGCTGCCGTGTTAACCCAGCCACCGTGTCTCATTATTAACACACACGGTTGTGTTAGCAACATGTTTTTTCTTTTTACATCATTGTTGCAGGTGAGGAAAACAAATATACAGGGACCAACAGAGCTGACATAATGAAAAGGCCAAACTATTTCTAAATAAATGTCAGGATTTTGGATTAACAACCACCTGCAAATCTGCTGTTTGGGTGAGAGACGAATTTCTTCTATGCCGCGTTCATCCATGCAACAAATTGTACAGGTGGCTCATCTGTTACAACACCCCACTGTGAGCAGAGTGGGCAGCATTTAAGGCAGTAGCTGTGAAGTTTAAGGTTGAGACCCCCAAGAGAACAGGGGGGCAAGTGGACCCTTGGGGTCTGAAGATGATAAGTGGAACATGAAAAGTCATGTAATCTAATCAGCATATATTTTATCATGTCTAATAATTGATTGAATAATTGAATAATTGATGTCTAATAATGATTCATTTTTTTATTGTGAACTAATCAACCTAGTTCAGCCTCAAGGCTCCTTTTAATAAGTAATTAAATGAGTCGTATTGTATGTAAGAATCTTCTACTGTGTTTATTCACTCTCATCTACCTCCACAGTTTCCTTTACATCCTAATCACAACACATTCACTCTGCTTTCCATTTCGCTGGCAAAGACACTGACCTGTGTACAGCTGTACAACTCTGAAATCTTGTGAAGATGGATAATTAGGCTTCAGTCTGTCATGACTTCTTTTGGCCGAATTCGCTGGAAAAGACTAAAAGAAACGTACAGTACCTATATTATTCTATCTTCATCGTTAAAACGTAACAATGATATGGTCTCCTCAATTTCATCACGACCAAACTGCAACTTTGGTCTTTTTAATCCTTATTCTTTCAGATGTCTTGGTAGTTAGTGTCCTCTGAACAAGTCCTCTGACCCCTCAGCTGCTCAGTGTGAATGCGAACTGTACTTTGATTGTGGTTTTTAGCTGGCAAACTTTCAAATCCCAAACATGCCTAACCCCTTCGTGGTTTTTTTTTTTTTTTTTTTTTTTTTTTGCAAAAATGGATAAAAGGAATTCTTAAAAGGCCAGTGTGTAACATCAGGGGAGCTCTTAACATGAGAAATGGGTTGTAATATCCCTCATTAAGTTTTCTACTGTGTAAAATCACCTGAAACGAAGAAGCCTAAGAGCTGTTTGTCCCATCAAATGATTTTGTACGTACAGTCAATGTTAATTTTAGGGGTGTCCCGATCCAATGTTGATACCGGATATAGGTCCGATATGAGCAAAAAAAAAAAAATTATTGGATTATATCGTCCTACGTCTAAAATCTCCGATATCAGCTCTCATACAAGCAGTCCATAAAACACTGAAATCTGTGACATTTTGGGGCATTTTTGATGTCGGTATCAGCCAAAACTCAAGGCTGCTATATTGGTATCGTATTGGAAGTGAAAAAGTTGTATCGGGACACCACTAGTTAATTTGTCACATAACTTCCATTCTTATTACACCACTTCCAGAGTTATTTCAAGCCAAACCAGTAGTTTTGTTGCCTAAACCTAACCAATTTGTTTCCTGGGAAGATGGAAGTTTGTTTGAAAAGTTATAAGTGTGTAACAAGCGGAAATCGATCGTGTTGTTAGATATTTGTAAAAAAAAATAGCAATAACTTTTTGTAGGATATCATACAAACTGCTGTGTAAAGATACATCTATGTGACAAAACAAAACAAATCCAGCCAAATGAGGTGCTTCAGTACAGTTTTGAGGCATTGGGTATTTCCTTCTGTAACTCTACAACTTTCCAGCCAAAATATTGAGCTTATTCCTCTAAAATATTTATCGGTTTTGAAAGTTGCAGAGCACGCAAAACATATGATAAGCTCATGGACTCTGATTGGGGATTTTCTTTTTTGTAATTGATTGTGATTGCGATCAATAGCCGAGTGAAATGCACAAATACGTCAGCTGACCAATGACATGGTTCACTGGCGCTCAACACTCAAATTCTGTTAACGGTGTGGTCAGGATGTTTTCTATTCACCTGCCCTTAAAGGTTTGAAGACCAGTGGCTGTTATCTGTCCGGCACATTCCTCTGGGAGGCTTTCGCGTATTTGGACAGCAGTTTGGATTAAGGCTTTGTCCGAGGAGTGCTGTGCTCTTGGGTGGAAGTGGAGATAGGATGGCCTGGGGTGACGAGTGGTGAAACATCTGACGTGTTGGTGGGAATGGGGCAGTGATGGGTGGGCAGCTGAAATGAGGCAGCAGCAACCTGACGTCTGTGTCTACAGCTGGGATGGCTAATTGAGAACAGGCAGGAGACCTGGTCCACTCCAGAGTTTAAAGCCTTCGCCTGGCCCAGATGAGCCAGATGAGTAGGTCGAGCCCTCATCCATTTCAGTGAGCTAACTCCATGACACTTTGGACCGGCACATTGTATATTGTTGCTTGGTTCTTAATGTTCAATTTAGTTGCCACTCTCCTCAAAGCTCCTGCTGCCTGACCTGCCCCGATGGAGCTGAAACAATTCAACTGTAACTTGAAAAATAGACCAGCAATAAAACACTAAATTCTCAGTTCAGCTAATCATACTGGAGACTTTCTCCTGCCAAAAGCAAGGTGAAGGGATGACGATGGCTGATAATAGAGCCTGCTCATTAGGTATACAAGGAGCGTTATGGAGCATAAGCCGTGCACTTCTAGTTACCAAGCAACTGAATGGAGGGAAATAGTGTTGGAAATAAGTTGTTTGCTTGTATTTACTTGAAGAGCGAGGTGCTGATTGCACACACAGATCATATCCTTCAGGTTAATGTCCAGCACATTTCAAGTACACTGACAGAAATATACACAAATTAACAAGAAGAAGCTTATATAACATAAAAAAAGCCATTCGTGGCAGCCCTTGTAGGTTAAAATCAAAACAAACACATTATTACGTAATTTGTTGTCACGAGAAAACAATCTTTATTATGTCGAGATAACGATTTAAAGTCACTATCTTGAGATAACAGTGCATAAAAACATCAAAATCCATGGCTGTTCTCGGCTTCCGTACTTCAGTGAGCATAATAAGGAGACAATGTTTTAAAATTTAATCGGCCAGTATCGTAATAATTGGCCAGTGACATAATAAAAGTCCTGAACCGATAGTTTTTGGCCAATAATGTAATAATTTATTATTATTGGCTGACTATTACGTTGTTGGCCTGGCAAAAAAAAAAATTTAAAATTGTATAATAGAATATAGGTATGAAAGTATGTATTTTCACAGTTATATCCAATAATAAAAAGTTAAATAAAGTGATTTTAGGACTGTTATTACGCTATTGTCCAGTTATTACATTATTGTCCTATTACATTTTAAAAATGGCAAATTTATTATGTTATAGGCCGTTATTACATTATTGGCTTCTATATTACTGTTAAGACTGCCTGATTCAATCAATAACAAAAATATTTCAGCAAAAACATAAAGTATTTCAGTAAAACTCTAATCTTAAAATTAAGAGAGTGAAAGTATAAATACTTAAAATTGTACTGAAGTACTGTTCTTGAGTAAACATACAGCTAACAGCGTTTCCTTCCCTGCTAACGCACACACCAGCACACAAAGCGTAATGAGCGGTCATCGATCAGAGGCTACAGTGATTGTAGCTGAAAATAGATTTAAATGAACCGAGATTCCCACTGTTTTGAGACATGGCTTGGTGAGCGTGACGTATCATGTACGACGGTCCAAAAGAGTCACCCATTTCACAACCTTTCTCTCTCGTCCACGACGAAATGGTGACATTGTGATTTGTCTTTGTGCCACCACTCATAGCTCAGCAGGCCAACTGACGAATTAACCCACGTCCTGAGAGTCTCTCAGTGTTGTCACTGCCATGAATTTATCATGAAAAATGTCAGCCAGTCGAACAACAGACATGGTTGCTGCTTTTTTTCCTGACTGTTGTGCTGCTTTCTCCCCGGAGCGCGAAAGAAATCCCTGATTACGTCACACATCACAATGAGCATGGATGTAAGACACGTGCACGTCTTTGCAGCTGAATTACAAGTCGACACGGCCGACCAGTTGCAGTCAAAGGCTTACATGCACACAGTGAGCATAGGTTAAGAGGTGGATGAAGAGGCATCTTCTGTTGTTTTTTTGGAGGGGATCTTTCAGATGAGTTTGAGGAGTGTATCTGATTTGCATGTCTCCCCTCAAAGTCTTGGTCTTGTCTTCATTAAGACACTCTGATCTT
Source organism: Synanceia verrucosa (assembly GCA_029721515.1). Lineage (NCBI taxonomy): Eukaryota > Metazoa > Chordata > Actinopteri > Perciformes > Synanceiidae > Synanceia > Synanceia verrucosa. Next base: position 5,922,053 of record CM056553.1, read on the forward strand.
GGTCATTACTTGATCTTTGGTAGTCTTAGGGCCGTGACGGTATGGATTTTTTATTACCATGGTGATAAAGCATCCAATCAATGCGGTATGGTGGTTTACCACGGTACCCCGTGATCACTGCAACCCTTTTACCGCTACCTGCTTCCCCACAATCACCACAACCCCGCCGATCGCTCCTCGTCCTCTGGCATAAAATGTGCCCAATTTGGGGACGACAAGATTTGTGTCTACAGTACTACATAAGAGGAGTGTGTCTGCTATAAGTACTTACTATTGAAAGTGAACTCAGACTGTTTATGCAATGCTTCTGTCTTTTATTTCTGTGTATTATGTGTTTATATATTCAGTTTCATCATGAGAAGCACTGAAACCTCGAAATAATTAATGATGACAAGAAAACAAAGCCGAGCTGCAGTGTGAAAAGTTTTTTCTCCATCTAGCTTTAAAAACAGGATGTTACTAAATATTACTGTTTATATTTAATATCAAACACCATATGCACTCCTGTAACTTTCAACAGCAAATATGTAGAAATTTTAGAAATTTTTCATTATTTTAATATATCACGATGATGACGATAATGAGCTCAACACCACGGTAACCATCACATGACCGTGGTGTGATCATGTGATGGTTACCGCTCCAACACTGCAGGTGTTAACGTCTTTGGAGTTGCAGGATCATGGGTACATGTTATTTAAAAGAAAGGGGGTGAAAAGGATGACCTCTGTGGCTTCATGTGACCATGATCCATGGTCCAACTTCAGCAACAGATTTTAGTTGCCTGTTGTTCCCCATAAAGGTTAATAAAGCTGCTGATAGAATAGACCATCACTGACTAGTGCGGTTTTTGGATTATTTGAAGAAATGAATAGAGAAATATGTTATTGAGATTTTTATCTGATACATACAATTCTCTGACCTGAGGGTCAGAATGAGAATGAATGAATGAGACATGTCAAGTGGGGTTCACCTCAAGTATTTAACAATAAATATGAACCATTTTTTCTGATTGGCTGGCAGAAGTCTGATAAATTCTCATAAAAGAACCCATCAAACAAAGGTCAGTCAACAGTCAAACCACTGTGTGAATCAGTGTGCACGGTGTATCAAATTGCAGGTAACCATAGCAACAATTTCCTTGCTTACCATTGGTTGCCATCGACTTTAACTCAAACTCACCTAATGAGTTAGATCTACTCCAAAATGTGCATTTCATTATGCAACGGAATATGATTTCAACACAACTTGCTTGTTTTCATACACTCAATAGTACATTCCAAGGTGGCATACAAAAATGATGTCAAACTGAGCGTGAAAAAAAATCAAAAATCCTAATTATTTTATATATCAGGACTCCTTGTATATTACATAAACATTAATAACTCCCAGAATTAATTAGTCATAAAGGACTAAAGATAAGAATGGGATGCTTTCTTTCTATCGGGCATCTGTTAATCTGTTAAAGCCAGATTATAAAAAAATGTATTATAGTGTAGTGTGTATAGTATAGTGCAGCATCTGACACTCAGGCTACATTTAACCTCACTACAAAGGCTGAAAATAGCTTGTGGCTTTGGCGTTTGGTCATGTTTTAATTGCATTGGATACAGTTCTGTCAAAACCATTCAAAGCTGATGAATAAGTATATGCTATTGAAAGGCTGCTCAGGAGCTTATCTCAGGGTTTAAGAGTCACATTTGTTGGCCAAACCTATGTTATATATTGTTACAGAAAAGCATAAAGAAATCTTTAGAGCTTTATTTAGAGGGCTCGTCTTCTTTCTGTATCTTCTGAGACACCAGTGGAACCCCTGCGAGCTTCACTTTCTGCTCTCCCACATGTAAATATTGATTCAAAGGAGATGCATGAGAAATCGATTATTCTATTCAAATACTTGTTCAGGTCAGAAAATATAAGCAGGTTTGATTTTCTGCCTCGCAGTGTAACACAAATCATTTTTCTCATTTTTAGAATACATACTGAATGTCTTCCTGCATGCGTGCTCTTTAGTAAATACATATGACCAAAACTGAAGGAGTTTGTGCCGTCCATAAACTGTTGCAGACATCAGATATTATTCAAAGCACCATGGTCTGCTTTGTATCTAGCCAATGAAAACATCATCTTATCCCTAAAGGCAAGAATTATGTCTTCTATCAAAGATTTGATGGTCGGCAGCCTAATAGACGGGGCCTCTTTTCAACCTCTTTTCAGGAGAAGGAATGAGAGAGCTGATCGTCCAATCACCGCAGAGCATTAGATTGAACAAAGTGTCATTGCCATGGGAGACCAATTTCAGCTCAATTATATCCACTCCCCGCTGCTCGTGCCCTCTCTAGTGCTCAACCAAGCCGCCGTGAAAGTTCCTCTCATCTTCGAAAGATGTTGAGATAATTATTTTCAGTCGTAAACTTAAGTTCCTGGCGCACCGCTATTTTTTACTGTTGATTCATTAGCTGTCCTAAAATGGCTCCTGCGCTGTCCACCATTTTCCTCTCAAACTGTGTCCATCACTATCAAATCTGATCCGGGCTCGCCATTCCTGAAACATCTGTATTGACAGTTTGTCCTGGGATTTCAGGAGATAAATCAATATCATGTCAATCAGGTGTGAAGGCTTTTGCCTCGGGGGAAGATGTTTCTTACAAGCACCCACTCATGCTTGCATCACTGAAAATAGCATGTGGAAAGTCAAACAGCTTCTATCCATGGGTTAGGAATAATTTAATACCTCTGTGACATTTTGTTTAAATTTTTCAGGTGTGTTTCAGTTTACACATCTGCAGTGTAAATTCATACAAGAGGTCAATGGATTATAATTAAATAAACATATAATGCTAATTTCAATGCTTGTATTTGGGGTTTCTACCAGCACATGCATTCAGTTTCAAGAAATATTATCTGAATATGCTTGCTTCACATATTCTCTGAAATGCTCCTATCCTCCGACTGGTTTGCAGGAAAAATATGATGCACCTTCGCAAAGGTGCAAATGTCCCTTTTAAGTAGCCATACTATCCTGTAGTGTAAAATGGCTGTATACTGAAGAGCATAGTAATGGTAGGAGAGCCACAGGAAATAATGGAAGGAAAAAAAGAAAGAAAAGGGAGAATAACAGTTTTCCAGAGCTGAAAAATGACAAATGAATGTTATAGAAGAGCAGGCCTGTCCGTCATTATGGTATGCTGGTTTTGGGCTCTGATGTGGAGTGGCATTTTCCCGAGACGAATGGCATTGGTGGTCTGTGTGATCCACACATAAAGCTGCACATCTGCGACATAGAAAAGAAATACACAGCATATAAAGCAAGCACAAGCCAGACATTGTTCATTCTTAATTTAAGGCATTATTTTACTGCACATGCTCCTGGGACCAATAGCTAAAAATAAAAAAAAAATCTAATCTGCTGCTTTGATTCAGACAGTCACTGGTTGCAGATACACTATATTACCAAAAGTATTCACTCATCCATCCAAATAATCAGAATCAGGTGTTCCAATCACTTCCATGGCCACAAGTGTATAAAATCAAGCACCTAGGCATGCAGACTGCTTTTACAAACATTTGTGAAAGAATGGGTCGCTCTCAGGAGCTCAGTGAATTCCAACGTGGAACTGTGATAGGATGCCACCTGTGCAACAAATCCAGTCATGAAATTTCCTCGCTCCTAAATATTCTACGATCAACTGTCAGCTGTATTATAAGAACGTGGAAGTGTTTGGGAATGACAGCAACTCAGCCACGAAGTGGTAGACCACGTAAACTGACGGAGCGGGGTCAGCGGATGCTGAGGCGCATAGTGTGAAGAGGTCACCAACTTTCTGCAGAGTCAATCACTACAGACCTCCAAACTTCATGTGGCCTTCAGATTAGCTCAAGAACAGTGCACAGAGAGCTTCATGGAATGGGTTTCCATGGCCGAGCAGCTGCATCGAAAACATACATCACCAAGTGCAATGCAAGCGTTGGATGCAGTGGTGTAAAGCACGCCACCACTTTACTCTAGAGCAGTGGAGACACGTTCTCTGGAGTGACAAATCACGATTCTCCATCTGGCAATCTGATGGATGAGTCTGGGTTTGGTGGTTGCCAGGAGACCGATACTTGTCGGACTGCATTGTTTCAAGTGTAAAGTTCGGTGGAGGGGGGATTATGGTGTGGGCTTGTTTTTCAGGACCTGGGCTTGGCCCCTTAGTTCCAGTGAAAGGAACTCTGAATGCTTCAGTATACCAAGACATTTTGGACAATTCCATGCTCCCAACTTTGTGGGAACAGTTTGGAGCTGGCCCCTTCCTCTTCCAACATGACTGTGCACCAGTGCACAAAGCAAGGTCCATAAAGACATGGATGACAGAGTGTGGTGTGGATGAACTTGACTGGCCTGCACAGAGTCCTGACCTCAACCCGATAGAACACCTTTGGGATGAATTAGAACAGCCTGGACAGCCTTCCCAGAAGAGTTGAAGCTGTTATAGCTGCAAAAGGTGGGCCGATGTCACATTGAACCCTATGGATTAGAAATGGGATGTCACTTTAGTTCATATGCGAGTCAAGGCAGGTGAGCGAATACTTTTGGCAATATAGTGTATGTCAGTATATGTCACCAGAGAAATTACATACATAATTTTCATACCATTACATAGAGCGTCCAATAGAGAGCACTGAAAAGTTTACTTTTCAACTGTAAAATGTCTTTCCCAGTAGCCTACAAAAAAAAAAAAAAAATCTAAGAAATTCTTATCAAAATGTTTGTCATTATGTGTTGAGGCCAATGTATCGTTACTAGCCTCAAAAATCCAGAATCGGTCGAGCTTTAATCAACATTACAATATGGGACTAAATTTAAACAGATGTTCAATGCTATTTACTGTTTTGCTGTATCTACTTATTTAGTTAGTTTGTTTGGTATCATTAACCTAAATTATGTAGTTATTTTAAATAATGACATAATATGATCATACTATAAGCACAATATTAATATTACGTGGTGCGATGGAGTTAACCTTTTGCTATGAAAACAGATTTTTTTTGGGCCAGCTAATAAGAATGAAGTGTATAAATTATATGCCCTATTTTGTCACTAAAAGACAGCCCAAGTAATGAAAAATCAAAGTAAAATAAATGTTTACAAGGGGTGGGAAAAATATTGATATAATAATATATTGCAATACTTATTCTTCTCATATAATATTGATTTTTAATTTCTTAATATAATTTTTCCCCCCAATAAATGTCATGTTTTGGGCTGATTGTAAATCCAGAAGGACTTCCGCATTTTGAAATAAGTTTAAAAAACATATTTATATATATTTATATGTACTACACATATATACTGTATATGTAATATGCACTGTACATATATACATCTCGTATTTGAAGCAGCGTTTTAAATTTCTGAGTGATCTGTGCAGACTATCACAATATATCACAGTATCACAATGCCGTAATAAGGTAACGTATCATGATTCAAGTGTTGTGATACGTATCGTATCGTAAAGTCCTCCCCAATACCCACCCATAATGTTTACCTTAGCTTAATGAATCTCTGATTCAATCAGGGGTTTCTATTAGGTTTCTCATAATGCCACACTGCAATTCAAGGATTTTACTGCGTCAGCCCTGATGATTTCAACGTGTCTACTCCATGCAGAAATGATGAAAAGTGAACAGTAGTGATCCTGGCTTTATTATAGACGCCTGGACTGTTACTGTCTTAAAAAACAATCACTCCCTCACTGTTATTGGCAGACTGACATGCTGCACTGTGGCTTTGCTGCACAGCCAGGTTAAATACGATGCTGTGATATTTGAATGCAGGAATATTTTCATTAATGGACGCCTCAAAGCAGAAAGCAGCTGAAAGTGTTGCTGTAGAGTTCTGAACAGAGTAGAAACAACATTTTGAAAAATGATCAGACCCTGTGCACTACCTCTGTGAATGGGGTTGTTATTTCTGTCAAGGTGTGCAAACGCATGTCTGCAGCGATATGCAACACACAAGGGCCGGGAAATTAATCTCAAACGGCTGCGTCTGTAATTGAATCACAGCGCTCGTTCACGCTGCTATCATTTACCGAATAATGGCGAATAATTGTCAAAGAGGAACTATTTCATTAATGAGTGGAGGAAAGGGGGGAAAAAAAGAGACGTGACATGTAGAAATGATGAATCTCGATGTGTTCCAGAGAGCCAAGAAGCACAGATCTGTCTTTTCCCTCTGGTTTGCAAACGATGCCAGCGCTGAACTCTAATGGCCTCCTGTTTTCCTGTCGCTGGAGGAGAGAGAGGAAGTTGAATGAGTGGAATTAGATTGCATTTCCCATCCCCTTCATTGTTATTTTTGGTCAAATAACACATTGCTCTTCCACTCACAAGCAGGAGCGTAAAGCAGTCGGTGTTTAATCAATCCTTTTGGAAAGGGAGTCGGGGGTGGGGGGCACTCGCTCTGTGCCTGCCGCTGTGCACAAAATGGAATAAATGTGACATTAGGGACACGGCTATCATTACCTTGATGAATTACGGAAGGTATAACGATTATGGAAATTGTCATCGACTGATCATTCATCTCAATTTATTGCAGCTCGGTGCCACTGTGGCCCTGCAGACTGAAATGTTATCATGTCAATAGTTCCATGGGCTGCTATCAATGCTTGCTTTGCTCTCACAATGGCCGAGCGCTGTAGGTCTGTTGTACGTCATCCATCGCATCCCAGAGCTCAACATCAGACCCCCCTGATAGTTCTTAAAGTGAGAGGGGAAGCTAATTTTAAAATTGACCGCTCACAGTTGTGGAGTGGTCATAGACTGGGAGGAAGATGAAAGGCTATCAATGAAGGGGTCCATGTTGATTTCAGCTTGGAGAAAAGGAATTCAACTTTAAAATCACTCTCTCTGCTGCCAATCCGGTATTAAAAGTGCTCCGTATAACTCACAGAGGTAATGTAATTAGTTGAAAAAATTATTTGTAAAGCGATGACACTCATGGCGTAGAAGCAGCTCAGTGCGCTTTTACAGCAAAGTGGGATTTCTGATTACAGCTCCCTGTTTGTTAGTTAATGTTATGAACTGTCCAACCTACAGCATATAGGAAATTTAAAACTCAATCACAACATCAATTCTAAACTACAAATTACACACATAACATTAATGATGTCGTTATGGTAATTATGTCTTTGAAGACAGAGTAGTCTTAATATAGCAGCATGCCACAACACACTGAAGTGTCCCGAAGAGATCACCGGAAAGATATTGCTCTGTGCTCGCCTTCGACAATATCAGGTCACCTCAGGGAGCTTGTTAGCCCTCTGCATGTTTGCAAGTATTATCATAACACACCTACAATAAAAAAGCGAAAGACATTGAAGCCGTTTTGCTCACGTGATGCATCATATTCCCCTTGTTGAGAATACATATGAATATGATTAAACCCTTGACATTCATATTTTGCAGTGCAGTGGTGAAATTGGTGACCCTCTCGAGACGATAAATCATAGTTATGTCAACTGCGCTCATTAGACTTCAATTTATGAAAATTGTGCAGGATATGAAGATTTGCAAAGGTCCGGACTCAATGAAAGCCTGTGATAGAGCCCCTCTGGAGAGTTTTCTAATCGCTGCAGCAGGAATATGGCCCCGTAATGGAGGACATATCTCTTCATTAGCTCTGTGTGAGTACAGTAGCGTTCACTCAGCTTTTGATAAACGCAGTGCTGTTTTCTTACCCTGGCACTTTTAGCACACAAAAGTTGCCTACGTTTAACCAAGTCCTCTCGGACTGAATGTTATTGCTTCTTGCACTAAGTGCAATAACCAGCCAGGGAGACTGTAATGGTGTACTTAGCTAACATCAGATCAGAATCACTTTTACTTGCACAGCGCAAGCAATGTGGCAGTGCAGCTGTTGTTTAGGTGAAGCATTTTGTCATTATGAGGTGGTCTCGTTTGTACTGTCTAAATCCCACCCTTGTGTCTCTCCTGCAATACAATCTATGGGATTCAAATGATTTTAAGCTGTGTCTGACGCTACTGCATTAGTCCAAATCAGTAAGGGATGAGTTAAAATGTACAGTACAGAGCAGACACCTCTGTCAAAAGCCATGATCCCGTAAGTCACCACAGCTCAAGCTCACAGTGGATAAGACTGTCTTCATCACACTTCAAGCCTGAGCAAGGTTAAAAATGTTCACCTGTTGTCTCCACAGCAACACATTTGCTCGACAGCATATGACAGAGGCACGTCTCTGTCTTAAACTAAGAGATAGGCTGTGCAAAAATGATCAGGAGTGGATGGGGAGCTGTGAACGGGTAGTCTACATTTTTGGGATGATGAAATGAATGATTTTGACAATTCTTAATTTGCACTTCTGTGCAATTTGATGCCTATGTGAAAGTAGTTATTCCATAAACATATTGATTATTAAACTGACATGAACACACAGGAAATTAATAGATAGATAGATAGATAGATAGATAGTTTATTCATCTCAAAGAGAAATTCACAATTCCAGCAGCTTGAAAGATGGAAGCACACAGGGGCATGTAGAGTTCAGGAAGATAAAAAATACATAAAAAAAAGTATCAAAATATATAATAGATACATAAGAAGAATGCAAGCCACAAATTATGACAAAATAAAATTTGAGAGATCAATGAAAGGTGCAGAGATAATATGATGTGCAGTTTATGATACTATGAGAGATAAAATACAGAAATATAAAAGTCTGACAGTTACATTGCAGGGTTGCAAATGACAGTGTGTATCATACAGTTGTGCAATAGGTATTTTTTTTACTC